>MU106106.1:0-178080 GCA_012274485.2 Sinapis alba
TTTTTTTTTTGGAAAATTGAACGTATCAGAGTTTGAAAAATAATATAACCAAGACGAAGAAACTCAAAAAAGAACAAAGAGAAAGTAAATAGTTTTTTTTTTTTTTGTCAACTTATCATTTCATTAAAAGCCCAGTAGGCAAACAAAATTACAAGTAAATAGTCTACATATGAATTTTTTTACAATTTTTTTATTGATATTATCATTTATCACGTTAAAGAAGTAAGTCAACGGTGAAAATGGTGTGAGAATCATTAGAGAAATTACATATTTTCTTAATAAGTTAGGATAAATATTAGATAAATCTCTTAAAAAATACTCTAACTAAATTTTGTTAAACTTTTTAATACTCAATCTTTTTACTCTATTTAATATCCAAAATAATTATTTTACTCACTTTCAATACACTTACTTTTTAGTATGTGCTTATTTTAATACCAAAATTATAATCATCTTAATCAAAATATTAATAAGTTTCAACAAAACTTAAAAATCTCTAAAATTTGAAAATAAAATGAGAAAGTTACAATATAGAGTACTTTGTGGTGGGTCTTTAACATGTTTAGGTACTTTCTGATGGAAACATACTTTTTGACTACCTTTTATATTTATGTTCCTTAAATGTCCTTACTTGTAACGAAACTAAAAATTTAGTCATGTAAAAAGTAAATAATTGTAGTATTTATCTGTTATAATTAATTAATAGTTTTTAGAACAGTGAGATTTATTTGGAACCGTTAGATTGAAGGATATAAATTTAAGAATATAATAACAAATTTTTTGATAAAATTTTAACAAATTTAAGATAAAGTATGTCTGAATGTAATTTTCTCAAATAAAATTTAATAATTTTTAAATTTTATCATAAATTTAAGAATATAATAACAAATTTTTTGATAAAATTTTAAAATTTAGAAAATATTAATTTTGAATAAAATAAACAAATTAGTTTTAAACTTCTAAAAACAAACTAATTTTCAAATTTAAAACTAAAACTAATATTTTATAATTTTTAAGATTATCCACAGTTTGTTTATTTTTACTCCTAAAGCTTAAAACAAATTAGGAATGTTTAAGATTTTTTTTTTTGAATGTTAAAATGATCACATAGATTTGCTATCCAACTATGTCTTGCCTAATCGTGCACACTATCAAATGAGCCTCGAGGAACATACATAATTGCGTCGCCAAATTGAAGAATTATTGTTTAAAGGGTATATATTTTATGAAAGCCTTAGCCCGTGTGTTGTTCTGGCATTGCTTATACTAACGAAAGATCGTACATGACGCATGTGTTGATAGTCGAAAAATAAAAAAATCATTACCTGCTACGGTTTCCGATACCTCGCCTTGATGAACTTCTGGTTCAAATCGGAAATGATTCTTCTTCATGAAATTAGATCTCAAGAGCGGCTACCATAAGATTCGTATTCGTTCGGGTGACGAATGGAAACATCATTCAAAATTCATGAGGGACTTTTTGAATAGCTTGTTATGTCATTCAGTTTTTCTAATACTCTAAGTACCACTATGCGTGTCATGAATCATGCTCTATGACCCTTTATTGGTCAATTTTTTGATCGTGTATTTCGACAATATTTTCATATTTAGCAAAAACTTGATGGACCACCTAGATCACCTATGAAATGTGTTATTGGCCCTACCCCAAGAGAAGTTGTTCGTAGCAATGCAAAAATGCGTGTTTGGCGCGTCTGAAGTATTATTCCTTGGGTATGTCATTTCTGCTTCAGGATTACGAGTGGATCCTGAAAAAGTAGCGTTTGTGGCATCTTGGCAGGCACCAAAAACAATCTCTGAAATACGCATCTTTCACGGATTAGCCTTGTTCTATCAGTGATTTTTCATAAATTTAGTGCTATTATGGCACCCATTACATGTTGTATGAAGAATATCTCTTTTGACGTGGTTATTAGAGGCAGCAAAGGCATTTGAACTGATCAACTCGAATCTCACTACAGCTTGTATTCTGATCTTGTCCAATTTTGATGCTCGTTTTGATTTCATTGTGACACCTCCAAGTTGGGCGTGTGAGCCGTTTTGTGTTAGCATGGGCGTCCTGTCACCTTCTACAGTTAGCGAAATTAGCAGGGGCCCGTACTTGTTACAGCACACACGATGTCAAAATTCAATATAATTGTCTAAGGCGATGTTACCTTGACCTAAAGAATTTGTCTTGTTTACAGATTATGCAACACTAAAATACTTGGGCACACAAGACAAAATTTATTCTTGACATGCTTTCTGGACAGCATATCTACAACAATTCACATTCATCCTCAAGCATCAGTCCGGCAAACTTAATAAAGTTGCCGACGCATTGAGTCGTCAACATTCTTTGGTCGCCATTTTTCGTGTTTCAGTTCCGGGTTTTGAGTTTTTGGCGGAGCTTTATCCGACTGATCCTTTCTTCTCTTTCATTTGGACTGATCTTGCTCTTCGAGTACCATGCGACTAATCCCTTCTCGACGGCTTCATCTTCAAAAAAATGGTTGTGTATACCGGCTATTAGTCTCACGTTACAATTAATCAAGGATTTTTATACCGAAGGCCATGTTGGGTTAGTAGGACCTTGAAACAAGTGACATATTCATACTTTTGGACAACACTGAGAAGAGATGAACGGTTCATTGCATGATGTACAACGTGTCAGAAAGGTAAGGGTCATGTGACCAATGATGGCTTATATTTTCCGTTTTGGTATAGCAGAAGCTACGAATAATGCAAGTAACCTATTAATTCTTAGAACATCTAGGAGACATATCTTTTTGAGATAATTGAGAGTCTAGCTCTATCCGAGAACAAGGTAAATTTCTCTATGTATCTTTATTAAACGTCAAAACTGCCATACAATATAACTAACGACCTTCTTAAATAAAAGAGACAAACGACAAAACCCTAATCTAATTAATAAGTAAAAAGCCCAAAATATACAATATTACATCTCATAATAATTATACCCCACATGTGAACCTTAGCTTCAATGTAACGAAAAAGGACATATGATCTAGTTGTCAAGATGCGCTGCATCAGTCCCTCCGACTACGAAAAGATTCGACCTCATCTTGTTTCTCCATAGATATACCGGCACGTAGATGAATTCGTTAATCCTCCAACCTTTTTGGATATGTGCCTTATGTAGTCATCATCTTCTCCAAGTAAAAATATGATAAGATTTTGAGTTTTTTTGAGAGCTCCATCAAAAAAGATGAAATCTACAATCAAAACTTCAAACATCATTGTATATATCATAGATCAGATCTCCAACAACTTCAAGTTCTTCACATAAAAATACAGGAGAAAGTTATCTTCTTTACCTTGTTCTCAGATAGAGCCAGACTCTCAATTATCTTAAGATAAGGTCTCCTATGTATTCTAAGAATCAGTAGGTTACTTGCGTTATACGTAGTTTCCACTATATCAATTGGTATCAGAGCGGTCAAATGACAAAACCCTAATATAATTAGTAAGTTAAAAGCCCAAAACAGTATTACATCCCATAATAATTATACTCCACACGTGAATCATAGCTTTAATGTAACAGCAAAGGAGACATGATCTAGTTTTCAAGATGCGATGCATCACGTTTCCAATACCGATGCATCCTTGGAGTGATAAGCATGTATTTTGTGCTCTACTTTCCACGGATTCAGTGCGGTAATGATTCAGACTTTGCCGTTGTAGTTTTTTCTCCAAAATGGCACATTTCATACTATGTAAGAAGACAATTGATGTCATTCAAGTAGCTCATCTTTTCTTTCAAGAAATATTTCATTTTACATGGGCTTCCATCGTCCATCATTTTTGATCGAGACTCGTGCTCATTAGTCATTTTTGGTGTTTCCTCTGGAAGCTTCTCAAAACCAGCTTGAACATGAGCTTTGCATACCACCTGCATACGGATGGTCAAACAGAAGTAACAAACATGGCTTAGGGCAACTTGTTACAGTGTTTAGTGGCGACAATATTTGGTCTTGGGATACTATTTTGTGTACGGCAGAATTCACTCATAATCATACACATAACCGGAGTCTTGGCTTTAGTCCTTTCAAAGTAGTGTACGACTTTTTCCCATGGGGTCCTTTAACTTTGACATCTCTGCCACAGTCAGATGAGTTTCATGGGCAATAAATGGAATTTGTGAATGAACTTTCACGTATCCATTCTACTGCTCACGATAATCTGATAGCTTCGTCAATAAAGTAGAAAACTGCAGCAGACAGACATCATTGAGAGGTCAATTTTGAGGTCGACAATCATGTGTGAGCTGTTCTCACCAAGGAGCGTTTTCCAGTTGGATAATAGAACAAGTTGAAGCCGAAAAAGATTGGTCTAGTAGAGGTTGACCAACGCATATCGTTTTGCTTCTTCTCCACACATTCACACTGCAAATCTTTTTAATGTCAAGCATTTGTTCTAATTCAAACTAGATGGTGATATTCTTTCTGAATTCATGGATGAATCTCTCATAGGGAAGAATACCTAAAGTAGCGTACATCGTTAATTTATTGAGCTTTGTTTTTTTAGTTTAGTTTTATGTTATTATGTCATGGTTTTGGATAAATATTAAGGAGGTGTACTGAACTGTGAATTTAAATAGTTTGAGTGAATTTGAGAGAAAATTGAGTTTCACGAGATTTGCACTAAATCTCAGGAAAAGGAAAAAAATTTGGATGAAATTTTTTCTTAAATTTCAGAGTGCTTTAAATCATTTGATATTAGTAATCTATTTTGTTTAATTAATTAAGAATGCAAAGTAGGATTCAATAATCAATTCTTTTACCAATAAAAATTGTTTATGCTTTTTCCACAAAAAAAACATTTGTGTAGAATAATCCATAAAACATCACATGATTGATGCACGTATCCTAATCTTAGTTTTGTTTAGTGACGGAGGCAACTCTTTGGTAAATGGGTCAGATGACCCATGTCAATTGTTTATAAAAATAAAATTTTACTTGAGTTTTAAAA
Source organism: Sinapis alba (assembly GCA_012274485.2). Classification (NCBI taxonomy): domain Eukaryota; kingdom Viridiplantae; phylum Streptophyta; class Magnoliopsida; order Brassicales; family Brassicaceae; genus Sinapis; species Sinapis alba. The sequence goes on from MU106106.1 coordinate 4,990, forward strand.
ATAAAATTTTGAAATATTACCAACTAACCCATGTAATATATTTTTGAGTTTTGCTTGGGTTCACCCCCTAGGATGAACCTCTACGTTCACTACCCAATCAAAATTTGCTACATCATAACATATTTTTTTAATTAAAAAGGTAATACCGTCTGTAAAACCTTAAACCATAAATAATAAACTCTAAACCCTAAACACTAAACACTAAACCCTAAACACTAAACCCTTGGGTAAACCCTAAACCCTTGGGTAAACCCTAAACCTTTGGGTAAACCCTAAACCCTTGGGTAAATCCTAAACCCTTGGGTAAATCTTAAATCTTAGGGTAAACCCTAAATAGTAGTGATAGGTTACTTTAGGGTTTAGGATTTACCCAAATATTTAGGGTTTACCCAAGGATTTAAGGTTTAACCAAGGGTTTAGGGTTTACCCAAGGTTTTATGGTTTAGTATTTAGGGTTTAGAGTTTAAAGTCTAGTATTTAGGATTTAGGGTTTTTGAACATTTAGAGTTTTGTGTTTAAGATTTAGAGTCTAGTGTTTAGGATTTAGAATTTTACTGACGGTGTTAGCAACGTTAATTTTTTTTTGTAATTTTCATTATTTTTTTTATTTTTAATATTTTTTCTTTAAAAAAATATAATCTAACATGTCAAATTTTGATTGGGTGGTGAACCTAGAGGTTCACCTTAGGGGTAAACCCAAGAAAAACTTTATATTTTTGGAATGAATTTGACCCTTCGAAAACAGTTTGCTGGCTCCGCCACTGGTTTTGTTAGTCTTTCTCCCGCTTTATTGATCTTATATATAAGGGATATTTACATAACTATCTAACTCTGATTAAAAAACTAAACAAAAAGAAACCCATCATATTTATTTATTTTTCTAAAGAACATACCATAAGAAAATCAACAAGATATTCAATTTATAAAGATAAATGCAGAGAATTTCCAAGTGTATATCCTCATATCCCTTTGTCGCTTGGTTATTACATTTGACATTTTATTCATTTAAAAAAAAATCATTCTTCCTCAGTTTAGTTTTATTCATCAATGATTGTTATCCAAGAAATCTTTTATTTTACAATGATTTTTTTAAACTAAATTTGGATCCGTTTATCGATGATTTATTTTACAATGGTGTAACATATACAACTTTCTTTCACAGATACATGATAACGATCATCGTGATCACACATATAATCATTTGGAGCTATAGTAACATATACAACTTATTTTTTTTTTCACAGATACATAATTCTCATTTTTCCTCATTCTTCTCAAACTTTTGAGACTTAAATCAATGTCTTTCGAGAATCATGATAAGGAATCAACGAAGTCGGCAAAAGCTTCATCGGCACTGTCGTACTTCACGTAGTTGAGATTCAAGTCAACAGAGAGGTGTAGAGAGGGAAATATTCTGGTGTATGTACTGGTTTTTGAGAGCCGGTGATGGAATCGTATGGATCATCGTTTTTCTTTTGCTAATTATTTATATTTGATTTTTCGGTCTTTCCAAATAACAGGTATAGAGCTGTGATTTGTATTACATTAGTTTTGACTAAAATTGATGATAAAATTTTCTCCAATTTTTTTTCATAGTTTTTTCTTTTCAAAATTGTTTGTCTTTCAATAACCGTGGATTTGATTTAATTCTTACAAATAGTTAACTGAATAATAGTGGATTGCAAGTGATTTGTGGTGACTTTACATAAATGTCATATTGAATAACCAGGATTTGAAAAAGTATTTAGAAATCATTAGTTGAATAACAAAGAATTTTAAAACAATATCAAAACACTTTAAAATCCACAGTTCAATACACCCTCTAAGTTTCTAATTGGGTTTATAGTAATTTAAATCCCCAACCATTTTTAGATCGGATGGGAAACTTTCAACTAAAATTTTATGTTTCTAAATTCCCAATTATTAAACCGTTAATAAAGTTAATCTTCCGTTAACAAAATCATCTTTTTTTAACGGAAATTCGTTAAATTAAAAAGCGGAGTTTTATATAATCACAAAACGATACAATATGGTTATAGTCAAAAAATATTTTAGTGATTTAAACCTCAACTATTTTAATTCGGATGAAAAACCCTCAACTATTAAACTTTTAATGCATTTAACCCTCCGTAAACAAAATCATCTTTTATGAACGGAGACCCGTTAAATTGAAACATAACATTTCATTTAATCTTAAAAATGACATGAAATGCTTTAAACCCCCTTTTATCAATGGGTAAGTACAATCACAATTCATCCTCAAATATAAAAAATATGGTTCTTCTTCCTGTTCAAAACCATTGAATGTGAAAAAATTGTCTTGTTTCTAAAGGCATTTCCATCCCCACTCCAATGGAATGGAAAATTGAGTAATAAAGAAAAAAAAAGTAATGAATTTATTTTTTATTCATTACTGTATTTTCCACACCATTTTGGAGCAAAATATGAAGTGGAGATGGAGATGCTAAATCTTAATTCTTTTTAGTTCATTTACTTAACATTCCAAAAATTCATATTCTATAGAAACAACACAAATTTTTGACTTATCTTACTTTCGATGGTTCTTGAAAGGAAAAACAACCCTAATTTTTGTATATGGGGATAAATTATGATTATCCATGCCTATTAATAAATGTGGTTTTAAACATCTCGTGTTGTTTATATTATTAAATGAAACATTGCCTTTCAACTTAATGGGTTCCAAAAAATGCGTTTGTTTACGGAGGGTTAAAGACAGTAAAGGTTTAATAGTTGAAGGTTTAAAAACAAAAAAGTTTAGTTGAAAGTTTTTTTATCCGATTAAAAAATAGTTGGAAGTTTAAATTACTAAAATATTTGTTGATTGTAAGCATCTTGTGTCGTTTATGTGATTATATGAAACTCTGTGTTTCAATTTAATAGGTTTCCATTTTAAAAAGACGACTCTATTGACGGAAGGTTAACAATATTAATATTTTAATAATTGAAGGTTTCAATACATAAAAGTTTAGTTGGTGATTTTTCATCCTATTTAAAAATAATTGAGAGTTTAAATTATTAAAAACTTTTCTAATTTACTAAATATATTAAGATTAAGATTTTAGGATAAAAGGTATGATTCTGATTTAAGAACTTACAACTTTTCATACTACATATAGTAAAACTGACATTCTCAGAACTGTGTTATTGATACTTACGATGGGATATGCATGGCATATGCATGGCATATGCATCATATTCAATTACTCATATTGAATCAACTGTACAACACAAAATGTAAACATTATCTCTCCTTTTGATTTACAATGAATAATTTCTTTCTTATCTACGCAATAAGTCTTTTGTTTCATAGTCTTCTAAGACGAATTCACCAAACCCCCCAAATCGTTTACTCTAGTCAAGCTTCTCTGCTGCGACAACGAACCAGACAAAAAAAACCTAACACATTTCTTGTACGGTCGCTGGGGAATGAGAGCTGCTAAAACTTTCCTTCCATGTCACTCAAACATTAGATTACAGTTAGCCGGAGAAGGGTAATTTATCATCGCCACGATCTACAGCGTTTCTCCATAGTCTATACCGAACTCCAAGCTTGTCATAAGCAACAGGTAAGTTCCATATATTTGCACCATTCAACATCCTTTCTTGCTGTCCTAATACCAACCTTAGATCTTCGTTCAAGACCTGGATACAAATAAAACAACGATCAATCAGATCATATCATCAAGATGATCTATATTCATTAGTTTCTTTACTTTACCTGTTCAGCAAAATGTCTCCAGAGATGTTCCATGAAAGGAAGATTCTTCAATATCGGAGCAAAGTCTAGTGACATTCGGTACAAAAGTCTTGTCTTGTTTCTTGAAGAAGGTAAGCAAACATGGAGTTGATGAAGATGCGTTGCACACTGCTTAGTGCTCTTTCCTTCTAGCTTCCCTGGTTTTGAGATTCCGATTGTCGATAACACGATACAAGGCGGTTTAAACTCCATATCGATTGGATACGGATCCCAGTATCCTTGAAGACCTGAAGATGGTGTCAAGAACTTCACCAAGCTGCAAGAAACAGAGACAAAGGTTAAAACAGAGTCGTCTCAAATACAGAACAGAATCATGAGAGTTAGGACACAAACCTTGGGACACTCCAGCCTTTTGCAAAAGTAGATGTGTGAGTAAATGGAGCATGCGCAAGATCCAAGAGATTATCTAGAAGCAACCCGTGTTCCACCGGTAGGTCCATTACAAGCTGAGATTATGTCAGAAAAATAAATAAGAAAATGTTGAGGATGGATTCATCATATGAGAAATGATTAACTAGAGCTACCTCGGCATGGATTACAAACCCTGATGGAGGTTGTAAAGAAGGAAGTGTAGGTGAAGGTGGTTCATCGCCGGGCCAAACCCAGATCATACCGTCTTGTTCAAGACAAGGTATTGACTTTATCTTCACATTCAGTAGCTTTGTAGATGGCATCTTCGTACATTTTCCATCAGTTGAGTATTCCCATCCTACAAGATCACACTTTATAAGATACAGGACTTCGGTTTTAAAATCAACAAATGAAGAGAATGAGTTACTAACCATGGTAAGGACATTGGATACGCCCTTCCTTCACTGTGCCAAGATCAAGAGGACACGCTCTATGAGCACATGTGTTCCGTACACATCCTGGTTTACCATCTTCTCCTCTAAAGATAACCCATGGTTGCTCAAAGCAGTCAATTGGTACCTTAAGACATAAACAATATAAGTTTCTCAGATGTTGGTTAATAAGGGAAGACAAGAGACGAATCAAGCAATAACCTTTAAGCATTACCATTGTGTCATGCTTGAGATCTGCAGTGAAAGCAACAGGATACCAAAAATTCTTTAGGTTTGAACTATAAGGCTGGACAGGACCAGAAACATTCAAGCTTTTCGCACCAATGTTTGTCTTTTCCCTATCTAAGTCCTGGACAGAGGTTGATGTCGAGGGATTATCTGTCTCTGTCGCATTTCTAGCTAGTAACAACCTATCATTAACCAGTTCTTCCATGTGAGCTAGCTTGTCTAAAGCAGTTGAAACCCTTGCTTCAGATATGTGAACCTGTTTAGTTTAACTTAAGGGTTAGAAGAAGTTTGAAAAAGAGCACCGATTCAAAAACTTCAGAGAATAAGGATTCTGACAGAACCTGTTGGTGTGCTTTCGCTAGTTCTTCCTGCAATTCAGCTAGCTCTTTCTTCACAGTACCAATGGACTTATACTCACGAGCTAGAGGATTAAGTACATCAACGACCTAACATATACAAAGTTAGCATCAAAACGCAACCCAATACTTAACGTAAAACCACAAATGATTCATCTAAGAAACACATATTGAAAGAGTATAGCTACAGAAACAAAACATAGACTCTCTGGTTTGGTGAATAGGAAAACAACTAGCAGTTTGTTCCTCTGTTTCTATCAATGTCAAACACTTAAGAACACAAATTTAGGAGCCAGTAGAATTAAAAAAAGATCAGAAGCGGTGAATGTGGATGATACTTGGGTGAGAAGCAAACCTTGTCATGTAGGAGCATGATGGTAAGAAGATCTTGACGAGCACGCCAATCAAGGTATTGAATATCAAATCTAGCAACTTCAAGAGCTTGATTTACATCCAAGAACTTGCCTTTATAAGGAGGAACTTTTGATCTCGGATCCTCCACATCAAACAGAGGTCCCCACTGACTCTTCTTCTCAACTAATCCACTTTCTTCCCCAAACACAGCAAAAACCCTCAATTCTCCTTTTAGTCCCTGAAGAAAAACAACAACAACATTCAGTCAAAAAAAAAAATCAAAACTTTCATATGCCCATATCGGAAAAGACAATTATAAACAAAGCTTCACCTTCTTTCTGGAGAGTTTAGATGATCTAGTCTTACAGAAGGAGATAGGAAGAGATAAAGCAGAAGAAGCAAACACGGCGGCGTTCATGGCGTCACCGGAGAGAATGGAAGAAAGAAGACAAATAGAAAACAAATTCGAGAGAGGGATTTTATTCAAGATTTTTTTTTTGTTGATAAGAGAAGAGAGTTCCTTCGCGATCTGAGCAAGCCTCCGGAAAGATGACACGTGTACAGAGATTTGTAATGAAGTTGTACATGTGGCAGTACTGATATCCACATGATGATGAAGAGGGATTTGCCAGCTCGGATTCTTCAAGATATCTTTTGTTTCGTTTTTTTTTTTTTTTTTTTTTTTTTTTTTTTTTTTTTTTTTTTTTTTTTTTTTTTTTTTTTTTTTTTTTTTTTTTGGAACACAAAGAATCGTCTTTTGTTTCGTCAATTCTTACCTTTTTGTCATTTCCCTGCTTTGGTTTTCCATCACTAGTTTTTATGAGATACATATTAAATGTCAAAACATACCTACATTTGTCTTTACAAAAATGTAAACTAATAGGTCTCAGTAACCTTTCCGTATAACGTTCAAACTTTATAAGATGGCATTGTAGAAAGAATGATCAAACTTTTTGTTGAAATATTTAAGTTACTATCGCGAAGTTCATTCAAATAAGTCTGGACAATATATGATATTACTTTTTAGAGAAATACCCTAGAATAACTCAAAAAAAATTTTATCACAAAAATAGCATACAAAAAAATGACTACAATATTTTATTAAAAAAGTAAATATATACTTATAATTCTAAGGTTAATTATTCTAGACTTAGGATTCATAGTTAATGGATAGAATTTTGACGTTAAAGTTTCAAATTTTTTTTAAAAAGTATTAAATTTTTTAAAATAAATTTTTTTTTTTGTTATTTTCTTTCTTGAGAGCTATTTTTGTGACAAAAACTTAAAAAAATATTATTTAAGAGAATTGTCCTAATTTTTAAGATATTTATTTGAAAGATCATCTTTTTATATTGTGCTGAGTTAAATTTTATAAAAATTAATTATATAATATTTTTAATAACTTAAAATTATAACATTAATTTTCATTATTTTTAATTAATATTTATTTATTTTTAAGAAATAATAAAATAAATTGAATTAAAATATATGTCAATATTTTAAATTATCTCATAATCTTCATCTTATGAGTACGTTAATTTTATGGATTTAATTAGCTAAGTATTACTACTGAGTTAAAATTAAATAATTATTTTGTACAGAATAATAGATTTTTTAAAAAATTATAATCAATTATAGATACATATACAAATAATTTTGAGTCAATTTAGATGAATTGTTTCAGTATACAGTTATAAATTAATAATCAAACCAATCTAAATTTTTATACTTGAAATTACATGTTTACTTAATATAATAATATACAAATATTTTTATTTCATATGTATATATATAATATAAAATACTTTGAAAACGAAATACTAAATACTATTATGATTGAATTATTTTGTAAATATTCACACATATATATTTATATGCATGGGTATAAAAACTATTAATATTTATATTTACTAATGCAACTCATAATCCATTACCACTTTATTTTTCCCCCTATTATTCTCTCAAAACAATATACATAATATAAAGAATTATATAAAATATATCTACAAATAGAAAAGAATAAAATAAAATTAAAGATATAACCTGATAAGAAAAATATATAGTTATTCATTTTGAAAGAATATATACAATGCATTATAACCAAAAATGGATAACTAAATCGATCCAAATTATAATATCCAAATTATATATATATATATATATATATATTTAAGATAACAAAATAATTATAATACCCTTATATTTACTTTACAGACATATAAATTAGATAATAATTTTAAATTCGTAAAGTGGAATTGAAACATTAACTAATCATAATAACTGATTATAATATAAATAATATAATCATGTATGAAAGTATGAGCGGTATTGTGGATAATTAATCTAAGAATCAACTTCTAATGTTTAAAGCTGGAAGCCAACCTTCTTTTCCTGATCAAACGTCGTTCAGCCTACGGGTCATTTTTCTCCTTCCTTTAGGTAAAATGGAGAAGTACTATTAAACATTTATCTTTCTTTATTTCATGAGATTGAAGGACTTAACCTATATCTCGACTACAAAACTTATAAAAGAGAGTCGTAAACCATAAAGAAGGAGATAGACTATTATTCACTTACGACAATATAAGCAAACATCTAGAATTAGGGTTCACAGACCAATACATTGTACTCTTGCTCTATTGATCAACAAAACACTATATTTTATCCATTCTTTTGGCTTTACTCCTTTACTTCATGTTTTTTGCAGTATCACAAAAAATTCCATTTTATTTTACTCTAACAATTTGGCACTAGAAAGAGGAGGATAACCAGGATTGAAAATAGCAGTGAGCAATCTTTGGCTACCATGGCTGGCGCCAACGTACTAGCCCAAATTGAAGCCTTGTAGAAACAAGTCATGAAGGAGGTTCTATCTTGTTGGGCATGGAACAGTCAGTCGGAACCCTCAGTTTACTATTAGTCAGGGATTTAACTCGATGGTTATTTCTACCAATGCACTAAATATTTTTTCACCAGTATTTGTGGAGAATGCAACTCTACTGATGCATACTATTGGTACTTTGGGACGCTGGCACTTGTGATTCACTGGGAGCAGGGGCGAAGGCACGTTGATGGTAATGGGTGACGTGCCCCCATACAGTTACTAAGTTTCAGAAAATTAAAGGTAAAACAATTGAAATTTGTTAGCTAAAGTGGTATAAATCAAGGTATGCACCCATAGTTCCCAAGTTCAATTCCCCTTTATGCTTCTTTTATAATAATGCACCCATAGTATAACATTTCTAGCTTCGCCCGAGTGGGATCTACATGCTCTGGTACACATACTTTTGTTGAATGCGGAAATGTGTATTTGGTTCACAATCAAGTTAACAACAATATAGAAGAGGGACCAGAGATTTCATTTAAGTGAAGTGTATTAACAATACAGGAAAAAATGTTTTTTTTTTCTTTTTTCGTAATTAATAAACATTGACAAATTTTTATTGGTTATCGTTTTAGAGATGAACCTCTATATTCACCCTAAAGGGTAAATACACAAAAACTTATTTTAATTGTCTAGAAGAGAAAATATTATTTTTGGTGGCAAAATGTTATTTTTTCTTAGTGTTGACAGACAAAATTAAATTTTTGCACAAAAGTGTTATTGTAAGCAAAATTCGCGATTTTTGTTTTTCCAGTTAATGAAATTCTATTCTAGCATTAATTTAATGTTACGATACAATTATTTTTCCAACTTGCTACTTTTAGTAGCAGTTTGAGAATTAGTGTTACCGTGAGCTGCTATTAATGCCCATATTTCTTGTAGTGCAGATTCATGGGTAGAAAAAGATTATTATGACGTATATAATCAAATCTTATTTAAAATATCCATGTAAATGGACTATGATTTATTTATACCTGAATCGTCCGAGAATTCATTATGGGCTGGCTGGATATCCAATCTGAAGGTCAAGGAATTATCAGTGGTAGAGTGAACTTTCTTAATATTATAGTCCAATGGAAAGAAACTAATAACTTGCAGAAGGATGGCAACGTTGGCATGTCAGTTAAGGACGTTGGTACCAAACCTGACCACTGGAACGAATCCAATGAAAAAGTAGGTACAAGGGCAGTTAGACCATTTGGACTATGGACCTCAAGAAGCATTAGGTGGCGCTCGATAATCTGCAACTTCTTCGAGTCACCTTAAGATTGCTACTATGATGAATATTTTATGGAAAATTGTCAATCCCTTGAAATAGTTGACTGGATTCAGAGGCTGATAAAATTTGTGCGATAAGATGTCAAAAGGAGTTCAAGAATTACATTGAGGTGTTCAATATTGCGAATGATGCAACCACTTGGTTGAATGGAGTATAGAGGATATATAAAGGGAGGATATTTACTTGGTTATGTTTGAAAACAGAGTTTCGAAATAAGTATTTTCTACAGATACCAAATGGAAAAGGAATTCATGATAATAAACAAGTTCCTAGAAGATTAAGAGACTAATCTGAGTTCATCAGATACATAAGGTAGGCCCATTATTGTCCAACTGATGAACCATTGATGGTAAAGAAGTTCATAGAGTATTGTGGCACAAGATTTGGAGTATATTTGAAGCTTCAAAGATCTACAACCTAAATGAACTAGTTTGTCGAGAGGTCAATACATAAAAAGGACTAGCAGCATGCTAGAAATGTCAAGCAAGTCAGATGATTATACAACGACAAGTCTAAGATATCACTACAAGAAAAGAGGGTTTTTCTGATGGACTTTCTGACCGATTTTTTTTGGTCGGAAATTTCCAACCAATTTCCAACGAAAATTCAAATTGATCGAAAAATTCCGACGGAGATATATTGGACAGAAAACGGTTAGAAATTTCTGACCGTTTTTCGGCGACAACAATTTAAAAATTTAGGCATTGGATATCCGTTGGAAATTCGTCAAAAATTTTTGACGGCTAAAAATGGTCAAAAAATCATCAGAAATTTCTCATTGACCAAATTTTAAAAATCTTTTATATATCGTTAGAAATCGGTCAAAAAATTTCAACGGTTATTTCAGTCAGAAATTTATGAGGGAAAATTGCCAAATTTGACCTAAAACTTGATTTTAAATGCAAACCTAAACCTCAACTTGAATAAAATGCAAAAATAATCCAAACCAAATAAAAAACAGTGTAAAATTACAAACAGTCCCTTATGACCAACTAAAAAAAATGTGTGTTTTACGAATTTAACCTCAGTAAGTCGTCTACACATTTTCTTAGGTCTTATGCGAGACGACTTGCTGGACGACTTCCTGGAAGTAGAGAAACCAACCGCTTCCGATCTAGAGACCGAGGAAGCTAGAAGGCTGGAAAAGAGGGAGGCTGGTTTGACAAATGTCCGGGCAAAGAGTGCAAGAGAGAGGAAGCTTGCTGCCTCACAACAATCTCTTTTTCAGGAAAACAGCACAACCAAAATTATCATTCTAAACAAGAAAATTGGACGTGGCTATGATCCTTTTGCATTCCCTGTTGAGAAGCACAAAAGTTCAGCGCTTACCGATTGGCTGAAGAAAGATAAGTAAGTCTTTTTTCTTGGACGACTTACCAGACGACCATAAAATGATTGCTTATGTACTTTTGGTGTTTGCAGATTTTATAGAACCACTCCTAAAAAGAAACCATTAGGAAGTCCAAGTTTCTGGTATTGGACCATCCGAACCCCCACAAAATGGGTTACCGATTCTGTAAGTCTTCTATACTTTTCCTCGAAAGACTTACCAGACGACTTCTAGGAAGACTTAACTAAGTCTTCTAACCTAGACGACTTACGGAAAATCGTCTGGTAAGTCGTCCAAATTAGAAGACTTATAGTTTTCCATATTTGTTAAGTCGTCTGATTTTTGTTCTTTTTCATTGCAGCATATAGATGTTTTTATCAATGTGTTGAGGCAACGGTACACCAATGACCCACATTTCTTTAGGAGTGAAAGAATGTGCATTCTTGATCATGGCTTTTCACAGTGGTGGACGAGCAAATACCCGGATTGGGTGAGCTCGAAGCCGGATCCTAACGGTTTAGGAAGAAGGCTTCCTGGGGCGTGAAATTTTTATGGAGGCGTTGTACTCTCATTTTGCCGGACAAACAAGATTTGAAGGTTACATGTCGATGATATATATGTCCCAGTGAATTACAAGAACAATCATTGGGTTGCTATGTGGATATCGATCCCTAAGAGGCACATAGTCGTCTGGGACAGCATCGCTGGATATATTAGACAAGCAGAGCTAGATCAGGTAATGGCGCCTTTTGTCAATATGGTCCCTTATTTTCTTGTTGAATGCGCTGCCAATATTGAAGAACATTGCAAATACTCACTGGCGCTATTCACGTATGAGAGTGCGAATGCACCTCAGTGTCGACATGGAGATTGTTGCGTCTTCACCTTAAAGTACATTAAATGTCATTCTCTTGGCTTGCCATTTCCTAGTGCCTTGCATGACAAGAACATCAAGGCTATTAGGGAGAAGACAACGGTGGATATATTTGAAGAGATCCCCGACGGCTATAAAACAGAGGTAAGTGACATTGATGTCAACCAGGGCATGTATGAACCATCCTTTTTGTAATAGGTTAGGATAGGATATTGTAATAGAAGACTTGCCTGTAAGTCGTCTACTACCAAACGACTTATGTGAAAATCTTCTAACCCAAATTGTAAGTTCAATTCTTATTTTGTAAAACTCATTTTGTAAGCTCAACTTGTAAGTTCTATTGTATATTTTGTAAGTTCATATTATTTTATATTTTGTATCCATAACAAGATCATAACAAGAACATAAAGAAGTTCATAACAAGATAAAGAAGTTCATACAATATCATAAAGAAGTTCATAATAAGAAGATAATAAAGACTTCCAGACGACATACATACGACTTCCAGACGACATACAAATGACTTCCAGACGATATACAAACGACTTCCAGACGACTTCCACCAGACGACTTCCACCAGACGACTTCCACCAGACGACTTCCAGAAAACTTCCAGACGGCTTTCAGACGACTTCCTGACGACTTTCAGACGACTTCCAGATGACTTCCAAATGACTTCCAGACGACTTCTAGACGAATTTCAGAAAACTTCCAGACGACTTCCAAACGACTTCCAGACGACTTCCAGAAAACTTTCTGACGACTTCCAAACGACTTCCAGACGACTTCCACCAGACGACTTCTAGACGATTTCTAGACTACTTCCAGACGACTTCCACCAGACTACTTACAAAAGACTTATAAACGATTTCAAGACGACTTACCAGAAGTCGTCCAGAAGATCAGTTCTCACAATGTGGAGCTGTATGAACTATTTCTTTGCAGTTTGAACATCTATAAACCATGTGTTGCTTCCTGGGGTTTGTGTCCTTTCATCTTGGATAGCTCCAACAAAGATTGCCATCTTGATATCTTTTGTCTTCCCGGTGGATGCTTTACATTCGGTGGAAGACATTTGCTTGCCTTAACTTCTCCAGCAGGAGGATAAATATTTTGTGAGTATCCTGCAAACAAAGTATCCTTTGAGTAGAACGATGACACTAGGGTAGAGATATGCAAACCAACAGGATTTCCAGCTGCTATGGCATGTGAGCAAGGTATTTTATCGACTGCATATACACCACATTCACACTTTCTATGTTCCAAATCAACAATACAGTTCCAGATACCTCCTTTTACAAAGAATCGCCATCCATCAATTGATTGGACAATCAAATGATCCGCTAGCTCTGAAAGAACTGCCAATAAGTATTCAACTCCTCGGCTATGTTCAGATGTGAGATTCAAAGAATCTTCTCTCCTTTTACAATACCACCTTCCTAGCTTCTCCCTTATAAACTCCAAAAGGAATAGTATGGGAAATCCTCTTGCTTTTTTGAGTGCAGAATTAATAGATTCAGCGATGTTACTTGTTTTTATGTTGAACCTTTCTCCTTGAGAATGAACCGTTGATCATAGACCCAGGTCGGCTTCCTCCAAATATGTTGCAAGATCCGGGTTTGCACTCCGTATCTCGTCCATCTACCGGTTAAAATCGTCAAGTGTATGAGTATACACAGCACCTTTGACCTAGTATAAAAGATGCTTTCCTTTGAAGTTTTTGACAATGTTCTGTTGTAGGTGATAATAACATATTCCTCGGGTTACCCAAGGAAGCACTTTGTCACAAGCCTTTATAATGCTTATGTGCTGGTCAGAGACTATCACCAAAGCAAACTGATCAGATATACAAGTCGTCAATTTTGTGAAAAACAATTCCCAAAAATCTTCATTTTCAGCATCTATAATTCCAAAAGCCAATGGAAATATCTGAAAATTACCATCTTGTGCAGCTGCAACTAACATAACACCTCCATACTTCCCACTTAGGTGAGTCCCATCCACCACGATGACCCTTCTTTGAAACTGAAAACCAGCAATAGAAGCTCCAAAGATAGAAATAAATACTTAAATCTACTCCCAGAATCAAGTTCTATACTAGTGATAAAACCCGAATTTACTAATTCGATTTGCTCCAAATATGAAGGCAGCCGCTCATACCAATCTTCTGCTGATCCTCTCACCAATTCTTGTGCATATAACAATGTTATGTATGAGGTGGCGTAATCTAGACTCATGCCAAACTTATTTTTAATAGCATCTTTGATATGCTGCAGATTCAACCCATCAATGATTCCAACGCGATTGATGAAAAGCCTACCAACATACTTCAGAGTACAAGGTTTCTGCACAGTCAGTCGGTCAAAAATAGAACATGTATGAGTGCTCAGATACCTGGTTACCCAAAACGTATTTGTTCCATATTTCACACTCGCTTTAAGCTTCCACCAACACCCATTAACACGACAAGTTTCCACAAATAGAGTTTTTGTTGACTTGAATATTCTGAAGGAGAACTTACGCTTCACTGCTATCAATCACAGCTCTGAAACTAGTGCATCCTTACTAACAAAACTCTGATTGACATAAATATTGGTATTGTTGGCATTCAAGCTTCCTCCTTCACTACCATATGTCTCTTTCAATTTCTCAAAAAATATATTATCTTCTTCTTCCTCTTCCTCATCCTCATCCTTAAATTTTCCATTCTCGCTATAATCTTCACCAAGTTCATCCGCTTCAACATTTTCCGATTTAGGAAAGTTAACATCCTCCTCCCAATCATCATTTTCAGCTTTAGGGAAGTTAACATCCTCCTCCCAATCATCATTTTCAACTATAGGCAAGTTAACATCCTCCTCTCGATCATCATTTTTAACCCCATCATCATCTTCTTCCGCTTCCTCTGAAACTTCATGAGCATCTTCAGCTTCTATATTTTCATCTTTAAATGTTCTCAGCTTCACTCAACTTGAAACACAAAGACGTACATCATGCATTTTAGTGATCTTGATCAAATTCTGAACTTGTCTATCACTTGTAACATGAATAGGAGAAGTCTCTTGATGCCTTATTGCTTCTTATTGCTTATGGTAATAAGTAGTTTACTCCACAACCTCTGCTTCCAGGTTATAATCTTCTACAACCATTTTAACAAGTTCGGCATGTGTAGAACCTTCACTCAAAAGAACATTCTCGCTCCTTTAGCTTCATCAACCACAAAATCCCAAGAGTCGTCTTTCACCGACTATTCTCCCTTGACTACATGTATATGATGTATCATCTGCAAATAATCAAATTAAAACACATTAGCAAACATAGAAAAGCAATTCAAAAAGTTAAGCGAAGACGACTTGGACGACTTCCTGGAAGTCGTCTGTCATAAACAAAAGGTTAATAACATGTATGTTGGTAATCTCATAATTATCACCAATTAAGTTATAAATTTCATTCAGCAGCCCCAATATTGACTAATATACATGAGTTAACAAGAAAATATTATAAATCCATTAAAACTTTTGAAAAAATGAAAGTTTATTAAATATTGACCTAGACGACTTTCTTGGAAGTCGTCTACCCATACGACTTACAGGAAGTCGTCCAGCAGACGACTTCCTGGAAGTCGTCCGTTTAGGTCATTTTTGAAATTGAATATTTACAAAGGAAGACTTACAATGAGGTCGTCCAGTCAGACGACTTCTAGATAAGTCGTCCTTTGTTAACAAAAAAAATTTGAAATTTTTTTTAGACGACTTAAATGTAAGTCGTCTGGAATAAACATGTTACTTTTATAATTGACCGAATTGTATCAGAAAGTTGACTGGCCAGAGACGACTTACATGTAAGTCGTCCAACCGACTACTTCCAGGTAAGTCGTCTAACATTTTCTCAGAATGTTGACTCGGTAGAGACGACTTCTAGACGACTTTCAGGTAAGTCGACTTAGGTTACTTTTGCAATTGAGAATTTAAACTTAGATATTTAATTTTAACCAGACGACTTCCTGGAAGTCTTCCAGTGGACGATTCCAGGAAGTCATCTGTCAAAACTAAAGGTTTGACCAGAATCTCGGAAATAAATTTGTATGTCAATTTTTTTCCGACAGACGACTTCCTAGAAGTCGTCCAATCTATTTAAAATTAAATATCTAAGTTTAAATTCTTAACTGCAAAAGTGACCTAAGTCGACTTACCTGGAAGTCATCTAGAAGCCGTCTCTACCGAGTCAACATTTTGAGAAAATGTTAGACAACTTACCTGGAAGTTGTCGGTTGGACGACTTACCTGGAAGTCGTAGGCTGAACGACTTACCTGGAAGTCATTGGCTGGACGACTTACATGTAAGTCGTCTGAATTTTTTTTGATTTTTTTTTGTTAACAAAGAAAATCTGGACGATTATCTGGAAGTCGTCTCAAGAAAACATTTAAATGGTCAAATGCAAAATTAACCTACGCATTGACCAGAGGATTTACTGTAAGTCTTCTAGGAGTCAGACGACTTACATGTAAGTCTTCCGACGAACAATTCAGAAAAGAATTTCGAATTTATACCTTCAACGACTGAGGTAACTTGCTTAGCTTCTCCAAACACACATAAATTCACCCATAATTCGATCCCACTCCTTAATGACCAGTAATTATGAACTTGAAAGGGTAAATGAATAGTTGAAAGTTTAGATTCAAAAGATTGAGTTTTTTTGGGTGAATATAGAAAGAAAGTGAAGAGAGATGTATGTTTTTTTGCATAAGAAATGATTTAGGAAGAGTGAAAATCAATTTTTAGGTGCATTAAAAGCTTCAAATTGGTTGTTCGTGGTGGTTGAGGTATTGATGGGAATGACAATATTGTAAATAAGAGATGAAGATGAGGATGATAAAGTAAAACACTCATTTTCGAAGAAATGACATTTTCGTGAATAATCCAATTTTTTAGGATAGAAAGGGCAAATGAAAGTTCCAAAAAATTATGGTTTAGATTTTTATTTGACTTTTTGTTTTGGGTTATTTTTGCAAAACTCCCAATTTCTAACTGCTTATTTCGGTCAAAAATTTTCGACTGTTTTATTCCGTCATAGATTTTTAACAAGTTATTTCAGTCAAAAATTTCCAACTGGTTCCAACCATTAACTGCGGGCAGAAATCGTTACCCTAACCCCTAAATATGATTTTAAACCTTAAAGTCTAAACAAATTTAATAATTACATCTTAAATCTCAAAGCTAAACTCAAACCCCAAACATTATATTCTACACCCTCCAAAATCCAACATTGGATTCTAAATCTTATGTTTTCAAACTTAAATCATAAATCTTAAACATAAACTCCAAAATATAAACTTGATAAAAGACTTTGGTAAACAATAAACTTTTTTGATGACAATTTTTTTTTTAATATAAAACTTTAATCTTCTTAATTTTAATTTATAAATAAAATCTTATTTCTCAAACTCCAAATATTAAACATAACTATATATCTTTTATACTCTAAATCCCAAACCTTATGTATTCTTAACTCATAAAAATTTATATTTTCAATTATATAACATTAGTATTTATAAATCAAATCCTTATTTTAAAACTCTAAACTTTCAATATATTAGAAGTCTTATTAGAAGTCATAAGTTGTAAACTATAATCTTAAAATTACATTAAAACATAAACTTAGCATTTAGCATTAAAAGTGATTTCTATCATATCCTCTTTACAAATAAAACTATACATAATTATTATCCTTTTTTTATTTAAAAACTAGTTATCCTTGTACTTCTTTTCTATTGACTGAAACAATTGAGTTGAAGGTTGCTATTTAAACCATTGATTAAATCTAATCAATGGTCCAGATTAGTTGGTTTGTTCTTCTTTTTCTCTCTCACATATCATCTCTTTCGTTCTTTATTCTTTTTGTTTATGGAAATACCAATTGTTTTTCTAACACTCAAAGATTCTCCACCTTCTCTGATAATGAGTGGAGCAAGATGGCCTAGCGACGACGGCGACGACATGGCCCACCGACACTGGAGGAAGTACTCGTCAACACTCGCCGTCCCACCAGCAGCAGCATCACCACCACGGTTCGGCCTCTCTCTCTGTCTCTTTCTCTCTGTTTTGAGCTGATTTTGTTTGTTATAGGGTTGGGAGGGTAAGGTAAGACATACATAGTGGCTGGAGAAGGCAAGGCAAGGTCTTATTCGTGGTTGCAGTGCTGGTGGTGCGGTGGAGGAGGCAAGGCGAGGCGGCAGGAGGAGGCAAGGCCTTATTCATTTGTATACCAATTAATTTGTTAACCAAATATTTATTAATAACTAAATTTAATAAATTATAATTTATAATATACAGATGTCCACATATATGTATAGTTATGTTTTTCTGTAGTATGTACTAAAAAATATTTAGTACTGATATTATTTTTTTAATTATATTTTATTTTCTGACGAATTACTTGGTCGGAACTTTCTAACGGGTTATTCCGTCAAATTTTTTTGACCACTTTGTTTCTGTTAGAAAACGGTCAGAAAATTCCAATTGATTTCTTACCGTAAAAATATTTCTGACCATATAGAACTGATGGACATTTCCGTAAGAAATTGGTTAGAAAAGGGTTTTTCCAACCGATTTATGACGAAATTGACCGTCAGAAATAACTTATTTTCTTGTAGTGGATCATGTAGAGAATGGTCAAGGGTCATAAGGATCACAGCCCTTTAACCATAGACAATCAACAAGAAGAAGACGAGATATGTAAGGCAGATGACAGGGTATATGAGCCAAACGACAATGTTAAACTGATTTTTCATCAATTTTTATACACATAATGAGTCATGGCATTATGCGACTTCAATCCCTTGAGTGTACCAAATGGATGAGTCAGTCATCACTCGGCTATGGATTGATCAGAACACTATCAGACCGACCCCAAGTGACAATAAATGGAGTGGTGTGTGTATACCTTAGATATAAATTATTTCAAATCTTCTCAATCGCTTAAAGGTCCCATTCCAGCTAAATATGGGTTTTAACTTATCGGGTGATTGACTGAATTTTAAGTTAAGTTTACTTGATATACATTATTATTATGATTGATCTATAAATATGGAATTGAATGTTGATTGATAACACTATGTGCGGTGCAACCCACCAACGTTTTGTTTGTTTCGGCTGTGCCACCAAGACATCAGTGAGTGATGAACCTTTATGTTAGTAAAGATATGTGTGTTCCTTAGAAAACCCAAAAACTAAATAGTGTCAAATAGGTTGAAGTAATGCGGGGTTTGTTAAGGCGTCTTTTTAGTTGGTTAGAAGTGTATTTTTATGAGAGTCGTAAGAAGATGAAAGTACGATAGTGGCCCAAGTATAGAACCAGTTGGGGTTTTGGATGTGGATGGATCATACCAAAGAGAAGAGGATTTTTTTGAGGGTATTTGAAGCGTCCATGTGAATTTCGTATCAATAATTAAAGAAATGCAAGATGATTTTTCTGTAAGTGCAAGGAGATGGTCAAGACACATTTAAGGAAGCATGAAGTGTCAACTTTTGATATGTTGGGATGATTCACATGTTAGTGAATGAGGAAGACGGTTATCGAACAAGACAAGAGTTATGGAGATGCAGTGAAAAACAATGACATGGTTAACTCGAAAGCTCCAATAGAGTTTGAAGCTGATATATTGTTGGAAAGTAAATGAATAATGAGAATGATGGGCTATCACGATTATTTCGGAAGATGATGCAAAAGGAAGACCTAGTTATTATGATGGAGATGAACGAGGAGAAGCCTTGGAAAATTATGAAGCCAACATATCAGAAAACCAGTGATTAGAATCCAACGAATCCGCAAGACAAGACTTAGTGAAGCAAAGAAATAAAGTGAGAACATATGCCAACAAAAGTTCCAAGTAAGGGAGTGTGGTAACGTGTGACAAGATTTTGTGGGAGGATTGTTCCATCCTGAAATGGTCCCTCTTCATTATGCTTGAGCGGAGTAAGGTCATATGATTTTTTTTTCTTTTTAAAACTGTTGATCTCAGTTAAGGACTTATTTAACTTGAAAGAATAATACTATGTGAGAGAGTCGAATCTACTGGAATTGTCCCATTACTGTGAAGAGTTTGATGTTAATGGAGGACAAATCCAAAGGAATCATAATTTATCTCGAGAAGATGAAAGACAAGGAATGGTATAAGGAATATGAAGAATGGAATTCAGTTTTGACGAAAGAGAGATAGAAAACGCACCATCTAACCATGTGAAGACTAGGTTAGTGGTGGATAAAGTCAGCTGGACTGAAACAGTTTTTAGTAAGTCAAGAGAACGAAGATGTCATAAACAGTACAAAAGATGATTTTGAAGTATAATAGTTATAATGATAGTAAGTGATGGAAACTTTAATCGAACAAGAGACTAGTGCTTACACAAAAGTGTTAAAAGAAGAGACGTGACAAATTACAGGGTATTGCACTAGATGCAAGAAGAAAGTAACGAGATGATACCAGACCAAAGGAGGCCATGTGAGTACATCATATACTCATGTCAAGACCAAGCCGATTATGAATGGAGACATTTGGGATAAGCCAAGTTATGAGTAAGTCTAAGATGAGATTACACAGGAATATTCTCATTACAACTTGGATGGAACAAAGGTTGTAAAATCTCTAAGGAATGTCAATTTTACTATGTTCAACATAAGGTTTTTAACCATACATGTGGGAGAAGAAACATGGGAGATGTCTTGAATCAAGTTGGATTAATGATACGAAGAAGAAGAAGGAAAGTTAACATTTAAGGATTATGGATACACGGGTGGATGGATGAGAGGATATGAATAGGTCAAAAGAATGAAGGAGGACTGTTTAGGTATCAAGGGATGTGATGATACCATAAGAATCAAGCTGCTCTATCAAGAGTGCTTAATCTGTTTATCAAGCCTAATATCGAAGACCATGTGGAACCCTGGTTTGTTGGACATAAGTGGTAGAAAGGTACACAATGAAACCAGACTTGCTAAAGGAGAGAACCAAAATATTGGAAGTGTTCAGAAGAGAATGAAAAGGACCAGATTAGACAATATCAGTATGCTAGACAGAACATAAGGGAGGTCAGGTTTTGAATAGGAGAACATGTATATTTGAGAGTAGAATCTGTGGTCTGGACCAGATTAGATTGGTTGATCATACATGTTCTTGTTTGATTGTTGCACGGTGATATACCATGTAACCTACCACTTTAAGCCATGGTATATGTCCTTATTAGAGTCTTTATTATGTATTTTGAATCTATTTTATGGTACTCCCAGGTCTAGGTGTGTTTTAGAGCATTTTGGCGAATAAGGAGCATTTTGGAGCATAAAGTGAAGAAAACCCGTAGCTGTGCAAATTAATAAAACCAACCAAATATGAATCGAAGAACCGAACTAACCGAAATAACCAAACTGAACTAACCAAAATCTGAACCAAAATAACCAAACTACCCGGAAGAACCAAAATTAACCATTTTTTTTTGAATTTTGTATAATTTAACCGAAAATTTAACAGAACTAACCGAAAAACTGAAAACTTTGGTAAAACTTTTTGAAACCGAACTGAACATTTTTGCTCACTTTGGTGAAATTTCGACCGACCCGAACTAACCCAATTCCAAACTAACAGACCCGAACTAACCAAAGGAACTGAACTTGCATGCCTAATAGATAGTTTATCGCAGCGAGAGTTGGATAACTAATATTTAAACTGGAGTTCTAGGGATAAACTTAATAAACCCTTAGCAACTATTTATCTGAGTTTTGATTGCATGTTTGATATCCCTGTATCTAGCATTTTTCCTATCTTTCTACAAACTGATTTTATTGCTTTGTTTGATTTACTGCTTTCTCTTTTTGATCTAGCTTTACCAAAAACTGATAATCTATTATGTGATCCACATTCCATGTGGATTCGATCCCCGAGTACTACATCGATCACTTATTTGAGAGAGTGGTCTTGGGGTTAATTCAAGCATATCAAATTTGGTGATGTTGTCGGGGAGTGTTTAATTCACCATTAGACTAGGTGAAAAGGCATAGTCTAGATTTTGTTTTTCATTGTTACTAATAACTTTTCTTGTTTCTTTCAGGTGCATGCCCATCAGTATCATAAGCCACAATGAAAGCGAGTTCTTAAACCATCCGGATCCTGCTCAGCTTGAATGCATGATCCGCTAGTAGAAATGCACAACATCGATCAACGGTCCAACAACAACGTTTGACGTCCACTGTGAACCAGCATCGCTTGATGATCAAGTAGCACCGTACGATGCTCATGTACGACAGACAGACATGGTCACACAAATCATCTTGATTCAAGATTCTGAGGGAGTCCTGCGTAATTGTGATGGTCACATGTGTAATGCAGCATGACAGCAAATTGATCAATATGGGGCTGTAATCCCTAACCCATAGGCAGCTGCTGCTAATGCTGCTAATGGATAGAATGTTGTAGCCAATTCTGAGGCTGCAGCTGCTAAAGATGCTCTGGCTGCTCGAGCCATAATGTTTTGCTGACTACAACCGACTAGATCAGTACTATGCTAACATGTCTATTATTCTTTCTCCTACCTTCCAGAGGCATGATTTTGAGCTGAAGACAACATATTTTACACTCGTGGGACGACATCCTTATCATGGGCTCCCACATGAGCATCCTATGAACCATCTGGAGCTGTTCGAAGATTTGGTCTCTGCTATTAAGGCAAATGGAGTCCCTGATGACTACCTTCTTTGCACGCTCTTCAAGTTCTCTCTTGATGGACACACTTCCTATTGGATTTAGAAGCTTCAACCAGGGTCTCTTACGTCCTGGACAACCATCAAAAATGCCTTCATGCGTAATTTCTTCAATCATGCTAGATATGAAGACTTGAGGAATATGATCTCTATGTTTACACATGGACGTACTGAATCCTTCAAGAGCTCCTGGATCAGATTCAGGTCTTATCAGAGAGACTGTCCGCATCATGGGTTCAATGAGGTACAACTGCTTTGTATCTTCTTCAGAGGTCTCACCTTGGTCTACCAGATGTCTCTAGACACAGCCAATGAGGGGAATTTCAAAACTATGAAATACAGAAGAGGCCGTGAGACTGATAGAGAAATTGACATCTAGTAACATCACCAAGAGGTACTGACTACGAGACGAAGAAATATGCAGACAGCTTGGATAAGGGGCATATGGCTGAAGTAAAGGCAAAACTAGACATTGTTCACAACCTTCTCAAGAAACAAGTTACCTTCGCAGAGGGTGTAGAGACTACTGAGGCAGCTGTGGAAAATGAAGATGAAGAGGATGTGTATTTTGTCAATGAGACTGGTTTTCAGAATCAGCAATTTGGGAATCAGCAGGGCAATAGGAACTTCAATGATGCTGGCCAAAGAATCAATTTCAACAACAACCAGAACTCGCAGTACCAATAGCCCTTCAACATCGGCAATAACATCAACAGTTTCACAAGGAATTAAAGAGCTTTGTCTTACAAGACTCAAGCTGCAGCAACTCAAGAGAGCAAGCTAAAGTCTATGATTGACCAAGTCCTGGAAATCTAACAGAAAATGACAGTGGATTTCAATGGGAAATTGGATGATGTGTATACTGATCTGAAAAACAAATTTCAGGCTCTAGATACCCATTCGGAGAACCTAGAGACTCAGGTTATCCAGACAAATGATGTTGCAAAGAGACAAAAAGCCCTAGTTAAGGTAAAAGCTGAGTCTGGACAAATACATTAAGTGAATGCCATTATTAAGGATGATTTTTGGCAAGTGGTGAAGCATCAAAGCCTTCAAGAAGGTGATTTTCGAGTGGAAAGTTTCATGTCCTTCAAAGCACTTATTGGTGTCAAGCGACGCCAATGAGCGTCTATCGATCTCTCAGATCAGGAGGATTCTCAACAGGCACTCAGCATCGATCGAAGCTATACATTCGTCGATCAACACCCTTCAAAAGAAATGAGGAACAGACCACTATCAGAAATAGAAAGAGGATCAAGGTTCTTAAACATCTAAAGAGGGGAACTAATGATAAGGAGATGGATGCCTTCACGTAAAGGGTATTAAGGATTCCCAATGAAGAAGATTTTGATGATACTTACCATAAGTACAAACTCTAGATGTTTTTCAGAGAGAAAAAATATATAAAAGACAAGATCCATCCAATGTTTCACACTATCAAAGGCAAGATGAAGAAGGTGATAAAGTTGGAGAAAAATGTGACCCAGGAAAGTTCGTGTTTCATGTACTATTGCTGGTTATCCAAATGTCTTGAGTGACACATGATCTTGAGTAAGCATCATGCCTAGAGCTATGGCCAAGACGTTGTGTCTAAAGATTGAACCTTCTTATAACATCTTCACATTTGTAGATTGCTCAAGATTTAGTTGAGGAGGGATTCTCAGAAACGTGCAAGTTGAGATTGGTGATGCCATTTTCCCTGTAGACGTCCAGATTATGGATATTGAGTTGGAGTGGAGTACTTCCTTGGTACTTGGGAGAGCTTTCATGGCTATTGTGGGGGAAATGTGTGACATGGAGACAAACAAATTGTGTATGTAATTTATGGATAAAGAGGTCTTTATGACCCTGTCAAGGTGTTCAGAGGGCACACGTACTACACTGGGTTTGAAAATGAAAAGGATTTGTGGCTGCCATCGATAATGATACTGATTGAGAGAGAGTGTAGAGGAAGAAGCAGTGTCGAGCGACGCTTCATAAGCATCAAGCATTAACACTTGTGGACGCCACACCCCAGAGGCCCCTGAGACAGCCACATATTGTACTAGCACCATATGAGCATGGTGTCTACAGAAATCAGGGGGCTCGTGCTTGAGCTATAAATGGGAGGATCCTTGATGTGTCAAAGGATGATATGGCAAAGATTTTTGAAATGGATGACAGTGTAAGAAGTCATTATCTGAGCTTACCGCAATGCGAAGGATTCTTACAAGGAACAACAACACCGCAAGAAACCATTATGGGAACCAAAATTTGCACTGTCGAATTTGTTAATGGAGCAAAATAGATATTCTCGATTTTCCTTGAGGATCCAGATTCTCTGCAAGGACCAATGACAAGTGATCAAATAATTGCAAGAATACATAAAGACAATAAAACAAATTAAGAAAAAGTATTATTTTCAATCAGCATAAGAGTGTAGCAAGGTTAAAACAAATTATAAAAGCTTTGGCCGCAAGAGCTGTCAGTGAGTTTTCTAGTTCTAGCCACCAAAAATCTTAAACCTTGTTGAGTCGCAGCTCGATAACAAAACAAGAAAAATATGCGGAAACGGTTTGATTGATTTTGGACTGGAGCTTATGAAAGGCTGCCTACGTAACCCTTTTGAGGATCAAGTCAAACATAGTTCAGTTTAAAAAGAGTGGAACAAGAGATTGAACTGTCCATGCTAGTTCGTCTAGTTTTCGAGTGCAAGTCATAGAAACCAAGCATGTCGAGAATAAAGACTAAGGTTTCTAAGTGCAAGAGTTTTAAGTCTAAAATTTTTCCTTCTGCTCCTCGCCTTGGCTGTCCTTAGATATGCCTTCTAGGTCGGCCATCTTTTCCTTTCTGCCTATGATTCGTGTTTATCTCCTTGCGAAAGTTTTCCATATCTTTTCAACATTCATGTTTATCTTGGAAGTTTTTCATTTATATTTTTTTCCATTTATATTTACCCAAATCGTATAAACCATCATTGTACTATGGGCATATCCTTTTTTGAACCATAACTGGTCTTTCATTGTGTTTTAGGCTGTTTCGGCCGTTTTATGACATATGCGTTTTTACAATTATTCTCGGAGAAATCGTCGAGTTGTTCGATCTCCATTTTCTACGTCGTTGGTTTTACGAAATGAATCAAATCAATTCATTAAGTCAAGGATATGATGGTGTTAAGTTCACCTATATCATTTTGACTTTTTGACTTAAACTTTTACGAGAAAACATGTGTTACTTGTTTAATTCGTAAAATCTCAAAGGAAACTCCGATTTGGACGAAATGAAAGACATTTTGATCGAGACTAAAAGGAGAACATGATAAGGGCCTATGAGGGAGATGAGAGAGCCTTTAGGGATATGAGGGAGATGAGAGATCTCTATGAGGGAGATGAGATAGCCTTGATGGCTATGAGAGGGATGAGAGAGATCTATGAGGGTGATGAGAGCCTTGTGGAGCTATGTGGGCGATAGGAGGAGCTCAGGGAGATGTGTGGGCGATTAGAGGAGCTCGTGGATATATGTGGGCGATAACAGGAGCTCATGGAGCTATGTGGTCAATTAGAGGAGCTCATGGAGCTATGTGGGCGATTAGAGGAGGTCATGGAGATATGTGGGCAATTAGAGGAGCTCATGGAGCTATGTGGGCGAGGAGCTCACGGAGCTATATGGGCGATGAGAGAAAGCTATGTGGGCTAAGAGAGACTTGTGGAGTTATGTGGGCGATTAAAGCTCATGTGTGAGCAATTTGGGCAATGAGAGTGTGTGAAGGATCTATGTGGGAGATTAGAACACTCTATGAGGGTGATGAGAGCTTGTGCAAGCTACGTGGGCGAGTAGAGCTCATGTGTTAGCTATGTGGGCGATTAGAGCTAATGAGAGTGTTGAGAGACACTTATGTGGGCTACTAGAGCTCATGAGAGTGATGAGAGAGACTTATGTGGGCGATGAGAGCATGTTGGCTCCTCTCTCTTGTTCTCAATATTTCTGTTGATTGCTTTGTTGTCTTTCAAAATGATTTCGTTTGTTTTATGCAAGTTTTTCCATAAACATTTTTTGAAATTTGTTGCGGAAGATTATCTCACAGATTTTCCTATAAGGTGTTTTCACAGAAACTTTCCAAATTTTGTTTGATGAAATATTGTTTCGTAAAACTTGTCATTTATCGCAAAAACTTTCTGCAATAACGTTTTTATGATCTTTTCATGTTTGGGTATAAACTCTTTCATTTCTTTTCCGGGATGAAATACTTGGAGTTTTGTTCTTGTATCCATATTTAAATAAGCTCAACTTATGCAGTATAGTTTCTTCGACATTTCCGGCTCGTATTTATCTAAGGCATATTTCCCAAAAGATTTAAGCCATTGATTTTTCTATGACCGATTTTGACCCCAAAAGTTAATCCTCCAGCTCATAAGATTTTATGTGTAATTCTTGCAAGGTAGTGATAGGCGTGTTAGGTGGAATCAATGGCTAAAAGGTCCATTGATGAAACCAGTTTTTTTGGAAGTTGATTGTTGGCTCTCTCTTCTTTTTTCATAAGAATAAGATATGATAAGATTGGGACTGCGCTTAATAAGGCTGCCTATGTAGCCTTTTGAAGGGATCAAGTCTTCCATAGTTTATTTTGGAGTTTTAGCCAAATGTGGCCATGTTTTTTATGTTCGGGACTGGCCGCATGTGGCTTTGAATATCTTCCCTTTGATGGGTTTCCAGAATTTCGCCCGGCCTTATACAGTTGTGGATCGTCTCCTATTACAAACTTATAAAGCAGCCATACGCAGAAACGGAGAGAAAGAGTGTGAGTTGTCATCTCATTTCTGTCGCTCAGCGGATCGTGATACTTTTCGTTGTGTAAGATGAGAATATCCAAAGGCTTGTGTTCGAAAAGTCACATAAACGCGCAAATAATGATGAAGAGACATGTTTTGGGATCTTGTATCGTTTTTTTTTGATACTATACCTTGAGATGTTCAAGACCAGTGTATTGGGTTTAGGACAAGACCTAGGCTTAGGGTTTGCAATGACTGTTTTGGCTTAAATCATATATTGCGGTTTTGACCTGATTCCTTTTCAATTTTGAAGTCTATGAAAAGTTACCGGCTTTTGTGGCTTGCATCGATTGGCAACTGAGCATCTCTCCAAAGTCAATTGGAAGTGTTGACCAAAATTTTTGATTTCTTTTATAGCGTGTTATTTATCCTTGTGTGGGATGTCTGAGAGAACATCCCTATGTAGGTAGATGGCTAAGTCCTAGAGTTTATTTGTTGTGATCAGCAACAAACGGAGTGGTAAGCATTACCGTTTGATTTTAAGTCTTTGTGAGGGGTGTGTGTTTGAGAAGATGTTAGTGCGGATGACAGTTTGAGTTTCAGAGACAGAACTTTCATCTAGGAAGATATTTTATGTCGAAATATGGTTCTTTGAGTGTTTGCGACGTCTCGCGGCACTAAAGACTAGATTTTTCTTTTGAGTAAAATTTTATGTTATGAGAACGTGTTGGAGAAGTTTTTCGTGTTTGGTGTGGCGGTCTCGTTTGACCTTCTGACTAAGAAATACTTCGGTTTCTTTGCGGATGTTTCTCAGCCGAAGTTTGTTAGTTTAGTGAATGAATCAAAAGCATTTTTCGTATAGAAGTTCTTTTTTGTGTGCTGCGTTTCTGACTGAAACAATTGCGCGCTCTAAGATGTTTTGCAGTGGCTCAAAGGTTTTGTTTTAACCTTGCAGCAGAGAAACGTTTTGGTTTGTTTGCTGATGTTTCGCAGCCAAAACCGTTGTTTCTGTTTTCATATTAAGTTGTTTGATTTGTGATCGAGAAAGTAGGACCGAAGGTTTTCGTAAATTTGTCCCTGGGAATAAATGTTTTCCTTCATTGTGCTTTGTGAAGAGTTGGCCTTCCGAGATTTAATTCGTGTATTTTTAGGGAGGATGTTTTCTATAGCTCTGGGAGCTTTGTTACAAGTGTTTCTTCATATGCCGCATTTTATGGGTAAAACATTGTGGGCTTAAAGTAAGTTGTGGAGCATAAAGAATTTGGTTGATTGACGATAAATTCATATTTTTTGTTAATCGTTTGGTTGTTAGGACTGAGTCTTGTTATGAAGACTTTATCGTATGATTTCCGTTTTTGGGCTATATGATAATTATTTGCATAGTCGCCACTAGGTATTTTTCGACGAGTTGCGGATTGTCGTTTTTCCGTTGACTACTCGAATGGAGTGGTGGTCGCTCAAACGTTTTGGCTTGGCGTTAAGGCTGTGTTCAGCCGCATAGCCGAGGAAGTTGTAGGTCAAAGATTAAACCATGACAATTTTGTTTTAGCACTATTGTCATGCTAGTTTGAACTTTTATTAAAGGGGAAACCGAATTCTGGTTCAAGCTTTTACGGGAAGGCGTATTTGGCCGAGGGCTTTACTGGAGTTTTCCATGTTAAAATGGCCGATGTGGTAGAAAATGATTTTTCTACCACATGTTTTAGTTATACGAAGAGTGTTTCATATAATGCTTCATTTAGTCGTATGAAAACTGTTTTCGTATAACCTTGTTTTGGTTATGAAAGCCGTGACAAAAGGATTTTGTACAAAAATTGTTTTCCTTTTTGTTCGAGGAAGATGAAGCCTAAGAGGCTTGATACTGAATGATGTGGTTGGCATTTTATATCACTTCTCAAATTAACCTTATTTCCCACTTTACTCTCTCAAATAAGAGGTTTAATGTAGTACTTAGGGATCGAATTCACAAAGACTCTAGGATTGCACAATAGACTTATTATTTTCGAATTAAAACTAGACAAATGGTAATAATAATAATAATAATAATAATAATTTCAAGATAGATTTGGTTTGTGAAGATTAGATTAAGGGATTAGACTTAGGGGAAATTCCCAGGTAGTATAAGATAATGCAAATTAATAGATTGTTAGGATTTTAATTAAGGTCGTTCTCGAACTCAAACCTAAGTGTTTTATGAGATCTCTCTCACGTATCTCGATTGAGTGTCGATCGATGCACACAAGGTGACGTTGATCGATGCTCATTTCAACAGTACTGGTTT
Source organism: Sinapis alba (assembly GCA_012274485.2). Taxonomy (NCBI): domain Eukaryota; kingdom Viridiplantae; phylum Streptophyta; class Magnoliopsida; order Brassicales; family Brassicaceae; genus Sinapis; species Sinapis alba. The sequence continues at coordinate 34,655 of MU106106.1, forward strand.
CACTGTTTTATGGGTTCTCTAAATTTCCAATTCAAATCTCGTTTGTTATCAGTTATTTAGATTGTTTAAGAAAGGTTCAGGGATATAACCATGCTCTCGCTTGCGCCATGAAACCCTAGTTTCTAAAATTGAGATGATCAGATTCAACCTAGCATTAAGAACAACTTAAACAAAAGAACCAAGAAGATTACCCTAACAATTCTTTAAAATCAACAAGATATGACTACCATGGAAGAACTCTAAATCTAACAATAAATTACAGACATAGCAATAAAGACCATGATTAAAGTCTGATTGCATAGAATAAACTGAGTAATAAGAAAATGAGTTCAAGATCTTCTTTGTAATGATGTTCAGATCTGTCTCTCCAATAAACAAGATGTTCCAACTCTGTTTTTAGCCTATCTCTTCTCTGGCTGCTTGCCTTACCTAAGACTTCTTAGGCTCTTAAAACTAAGATAGAAAACCTTAATAAATAGGTCAAAACTCGTCCATGGTATTTTTGTCTTTCTGACTTGGGCGTTGATCATCGATCGATGGCAAGTGTGCTCTATCGATCATTCTCGAGCTTAGATCATCGTTCGACGCCTTGTGTGATCCATCGATTGATGGCTTCGTCGACTTCCTAGATGATCAGCTACGGATTCTTCTCTTCTAAATGCTTCAAAAGCTCCAAGTATCTCATTTATCTCCAAAATGTTCCTGGACCTGTAAATACTGTAAAACATAGCGTAGACACACATAATAGACTATGAATAGAGCCTATAACATGGCCTAAAACTTGTAATAAATAGGTTATATCAACTCCCTGAGACTTACCTTGTGCTTGTCCTCAAGCAAACAAAGCCTGTGAAAGAGGTTTTGAAAAGAGGAGACTCACATAATATCTACGTATTACTGTCACCCTAATTTGTTACAACCACATCCTATCAAGTCAATCACAGAGAAACTTTATATACTCTATCCTAGTATAACAACCAAATCCATTCTACCAACAACTTAACAAATAATAGCTTGACTCACCCCTCTACTGATCTCATTTCTTTGCATAGGATAAAAGTGAATGCTTTACCTTGGGAGTATCTATCAAAGACACATGGGTTCTTACATATGATAGTATGTAAACAACTAGGTACAAAGTCCTCTTTGATCCATTTCTTCCCTATTTTCTCTCTTCTCTGAATCTTTTTAGATCTCTTCTTCTTGTTATTTTTCTCTTTTTCTTTTTCTTTTTCTTTTTGGGCAAAGTTGTATGCGAATAATGGGGTCATAGGTAATTTACCTACCCCTCGCTTCCAGCAATGTGTGATCATTTCTTTGAATTAGAATAATGGGGTCATAGGTAATGTACCTACCTCTCTGCATCTTGGGAAATCATCTCAATCTTTTAGACTTTTTAAGTAGATGCTGAAAAGAGAGAGAGAAAGGAACCAAATGTGCAATGACTTGTACCTACAGACTTACAAAAAGAACCCGATTCAGTGTATACCAAGCCCCAAGGCAAGCTGATAATGTCAGGATTAGTGTTGGAAATCAGCTTTGGTTCCTTTAAGTTTTCTAAGCAAGTGTGATATAGTGGCATGATGATCCACTTTAGTATCTCTAGTAATCTCTGCAACTAACCTTCTAAAAATGGTGCTAAAGTGTGGTTAGTCAATAAATTTTTTTTTTGATCATAATCTCCTTCTTGTCTTAATAAAATATTGTGAAAAACTTATTTATATATAGCAAATAAAACTGAAAACAAATCATATAGAATTAGCGAACCTCCCCCATACTTAAATTACACTGTCCCAGTGTAATCCGCCTTGGATTGGTTAAGAAAAATTAAAATCATAAGTAAAAAGTGTTAGAGAAAGTAGATTATAGCATACTGCTAAGAACGTCGATTGATGGTCATAGGTTTATGTCGACCGATGGTAGACCATCATCGTTGATTGACGGAAAATTCGAACTATCGACTTAACATATCCGTTAGATCGCCGTCGATCGATAGCAACAAAGTTGCGTCGATCGATGTGAGGTGTGTTAGACTAAAATTGTGTGTGTGTCTACTCTCCATGGATCATCTCTGTTTGGTTAGCTCTGTTAGACACTCAAACACATATCAGATCGTCAAACATCAGCATAATAGTAATGAGTCCAAATATAAAAGCAACATCATAAAACATAAGTCTGAAAGTAAGAGAAAATAAAAGACAAAGGAGCAATAAGGGAGGCTACTCCTTGTCCGATGTATCCATGTCAGGCTGCTGAGGTTGTGGTGCGGCTCCTGGTGGTGATCTCGCTCTGGTCCTGGGACGGCTGAAACACTGGCATCGAGACATCGTCTCAACCCTAGTCCATATGGCACGAAGTGCGTCCACCAGAACTCTCTGGAAGCCACCATGGTTGTGGATGGAGATCTCTGGAATCTCAGGGAATGGTGGGAAAGGTGTCTGTGGCTGTGCTGGCTCGGATGCCGCGGCTGCTGCTACCGGATGGGCTGGTCTGAGGCCTCATATGTGGCGTACTCTGAGCGGTGCTGTGTGTAGGTTCTGCTCAGCTGGTCTGAAAGCTAGGCGCTCCGGATCATCAGCAAAATCTGTCACTTTTGGCGCTGGAAGCGCTATCATCCTACGCCCCTCGTCGTCTACAAAAGACCAATAATTCCCCTCCTTCAGCCACTGGGTCTTCGTCAAGTGACTGTCATCCATGAATCTCAACTCACTCACGACAAAGGCTCCATCAAAGCTGATACCAAGGAAGCTGAATATAGGTGTCAGGAGGCTCCCAATCGTCTCCTTCTTCGGTCCAGTACCCTTGAAGGGTTTGTCCTTCAGGGTCGCCAGATGCTCAGCAAAAATAGCTCCCAAGTTCACCCGCTGATCGCCCACTGGTGGGAGAAAAATCTCATCGTCGAGCTCCACTAAGTCTTTGACAGAGTAGTACAACAATGTGAGCTCCTGAACCCTAAATTTTTTGGGTTCCATCTTTCACAACAACGTGTTGGCAAGGGCCTTCATGAAGTAGCGAAGGGTGGGGTGACGGACATCCGTCTGAGTAGTCGAGCCTGAGTCGAAAAGGCACGTAACAATGAGTCCCCAGAAAGGATGAATACTTGGGAAAGGAGCGACTGTGTAGGCGGATGCGTCGGGCTCGAACCCGTAGATCTCGCAGAGCTGTGGAATGGTGATCCGGTGTCGGATGCCTCTGATAAGAAAAGTCAATGTGGCTTCGTTCGCCACTTTCACCCGCGGGCTCTTGTAGAGAACCTGAGCTGTAGCGATACACTGACGGACCAGGTCGGGGTAGAGAGGGTATGTCCTAGTGTTAATCGTGCCAAGTCCTAACTCTCGTACCATCTGTCTGAAGTCGGTCAGTAGCCCTAGCTTCTTCAAGGTGTGTCTGTCGACGAACTGTGTGGCCTCTATAGAAAAGCTTTGCCAAGCGTTGTAGTAGAGGCTGTCAAAGTCGTCCCAATTCTCACTCACATGGCGATGTGTGCATTCCCTCGATGCTACAGCCTTTTGAGGGTTGGGATAGTCCTAGAATGTGACAAGTAAAGCCTCTTCTTCTTTAGGCCAAGGGTCTCGACATGGAGGACCTCATGGCTGAGCACTAGAACCATCGGGATCGTATCGTGTCTTGGTTCGTCGTTCGTTCATCTGCAAATAAGAAAGATAATGAAGAATCAGAATCAATATTGAATAAGTGACCATCTATCGATGGCACATCATGGGCCGCAGAGGAGGCCTTGAGACATTCAGGTGTAAAGTCAAATTTTACTTCTTTCCACAGGAGTGCAGTGAGAGGTCGAGCAATTTTGCTAAAATCTTTTATGAATCTCCTATAGAATCCAGCATGTCCTAAAAAGCTTCTAATGTCTTTGACATTAGAGAGTGGTGGTAGAACAGTCATTACTTCAATCTTTGTCGTGTCCACCTCGATTCCTACTGCTCATGAGACTTTGTGTCCCAAGACAATTCTGCTGTTAACCATAAAATGGCATTTTTCCCAGTTCAAAATAAGATTTTTCTCTTCGCATCTAGCTAACACCTTACACAGGTTATCGAGACATGTTTTGAAGTTTAGACCGTACACTGAGAAGTCGTCCATGAAAACCTCCATGAAGTCTTCGATCATATCCGTGAATATCGAGATCATGCATCTCTGGAAGGTCGCATGAGTGTTACAGAGACCGAATGGCATTCTGCGATACACGAACGTTCCATAGGGACAGGTGATAGTAGTTTTTTCTTGGTCATCTGGATGTATGGGAATCTGGAAGAATTCTGAGTACCCGTCGAGGAAACAGTAGTATTTATAGCTTGCAAGCCTTTCTAACATCTGATCAATAGAGGGTAAGGGGAAATGATCTTTTCGTGTGGCAACATTCAGTTTCCTGTAATCGATGCACATCCTGTGTCCGGTGACAGTCCTCATGGGAATTAATTCATCTTTGTCATTCTTTACTACCGCAATTCCACTTTCTTTGGAACAACATGAACTGGACTAACCCAGTTGTTGTCCGAGATCGGGTAAACAACGCCGGCTTCTAGAAGCTTCGTGATTTCCTTTTTGACTACTTCCTTCAGGTTGGGATTTAATCTCCTCTGATGCTTGTTGAATCTGAAATCGGTAACCCTAGACTGGAGATCGATTTTGATTGTGGATTTTTTCAAAGAGACGGTTAAGAAAGTAAATCGAAAAGTTTATTGATGAAGAATCGGATTGTTTGAAGAACAAGGTTTGAACAAGGAATGAGTAGTGAAAACCCTAATTCTAGCTTGCCCTTCAAGTATGCGTGTCCCTTTTTCCTCTTCCAAACTCCTTCTATATATACACCTTTCATTACTGCAGAAGTCAGTTTGACAGGCCTCATGGGCCGACTTCCTCACGATTTCGGGCCGAGTTCACGGTTAAATAGGCCTATGTGGGTGGATGTAATCTAGCCCCAACAATAAGACCCCCCCACCAGTTCATCGAATTGGCTATTCGGTGAAGTTTTTGATTGGGTAAATTTAAGGCGTGATCTCGGTTATTCGTGTTCTCGGCAAATTTGTAGTAGTCAGCTGTCTCCGACGTCTTTTTGCTTATGCATCAGCTCGATCTCGGTTCTCAATTTTTTTTGTAATCAGGCTTTGATCCCACGCTTCCCACTTCGTGTCACTCGAAGTGATTAATACTCTCGAGATTTGGGGATAGTGGGACACGTGCACCATCTATAGGGTTCTAGACCTAATTATGACGACTGCTCGTCTTCCGCGCCAAGATTCCTATAAAAGTCTCTACTCTCTTCTCATTTTCACATCCTCTTGCTGCTCGATTTCATAATCAAAGGTAAATTCTTTCTGCCTTCTTTCTTCTTTCTCTCTCTACATATCGATTTTCCGGTCAAAGTGTCCTCCCCTCTTCGCCGGTGTTCTCTGAAAGGAAAGGCGGTTGCCACTGGTTCCGACTCAGAAAGTTCTGGCTCGCCATTGATACGCAGACCAAGAACAATAACGCTCGGAGGAATGGACGATCTGAGGCCAACCACCGCTGATCTGGCCTTGCTTGATGATACCGAACGCAACATCGTTAGGTATAGCATATAACTAGAAGATCGAGAAACAACCGGTCACACTCCTGCAGACGATGCGGAGCAAGACGTTGAACCAGACTCAGATCGGCCGCTTACCCCTAGTGCGGACATCGACTCGTCAAATAAGGATAAAAGTTCAGCCGAGAAGATCAGCTTTGCTCTGGCCGACTTCCTTCCTATGCGGTGGACAGGAACCGACTTCGAGTTCGATGAAGAAATAGATCCAGAACAAGAACGAACACTTAGCGTCAAAAAGAACCAAAACTGGGTAAATCATCTTCCGACCAAGTCTTCATTCAAAAGCGTCCGCAGACTCATCTTCCAAACGAACCCACCTGCTGGGTTCTTTTTCCTTATTCCGGCCGAACATCAAAGGCCTTGGACTCCTCCGACGGGGTATGCCACGGTGTACGAGTCATGGTTTACAAATTGTTCGCTCTGGTGGCCGTTACCCGAGTTCCTGACGACGTATTGCCACCGGCGGAAAATCGCTCTTGGGCAATACACTGCAAACGGGATCAGGATCATGGTTACTCTAACAGTTTTGGCTGCCGAGTTAGGGATAACGATGCCGGTTCAACTTTTTGAAGAGCTCACAATGCCAAGTATTACTGGCAGGACGGGATTCTTTTATGGGAAGATGGTCCCTAAATACAATGTGATTACCGGAAAACCGTCGAAAGTCAACTTCTGGAATCATCAGTACTTCTACGTCAAGATCAATGAAGCCTCCTTCGAAGACCCTTCGATAGTTCTAAACGGATATTTCAATGCTAACATTGGTACGATCTCGTTCTTTTATATTATTGCACTTCTACTGATCTTCCTTCATCTGTTTCCTCTTTGTTGCAGATCGTCTTTCGAAGTGGTCCCAAGGAGGCACCGAGTCCTTTCTTGAAGAAGTCGAAGCTATCAGAACTTTGAGTCATCAGCACTGGCCGGATATCAGTGAAGCTCGTATCCAAGCCGCCTTGAAAAGAATCAGCAAAGGTATATTTAACCATGTCATTACCGACATAGTCAAAATCCAATTTCTAGACCTTGATGTGTCTGTTTTTATTCGAACTAGCAGCCGACGATCAAGCCGAGATTCCATCACAAAACCAAGGTCGTAGAATGGGCAAGCTAAATCTCTTGACTCTTCCTTCTTATGCTGATACAATTGGTACGCCGGAGCATGGAAGAGGATCTTCTGATGTAGGCAGGCCCGCCAAACGTAAGCGGGACTCGAGTGTGCGAGATGCTCCCCTGCGCATAAGTCCAAACCGATCTTCACCCGTAGGACCTGAAGATCATCTCAGTGATGAACAAAGGGAGAGAGAGACTCCTTCCGTAGGGGAACCTTCGGTCGTTCCTGTTAACGAGACGGAAGCCCCAATACCTACCGCGATGCCGATAGAAGAGCATCCAGTAGAGGAAAACCCCTCTGTTGAAGGGCTACAAGGGGGTCGAAGCCAAGGTCTTCCTTCAGCAACCCAAGGAGGAGAGGTAGTCGAGTATCCTCATGGTATCAACTTCAACTACCGGTCCATTGATGTCCCTTTCATCGAAGACCATGAGGCTCCAGCCCGCATGTTCCGCCAAATGAAACTCAAGAAATGAGGGATGCCGGAACTGGACCAACTTCACCAAGATAGTCGCTATCGGGAGATGGCTCGAGCTGGTGCCATCGTAAGTTTCTTTTCTTTATAACCGACCTTTCTCGGTCCATATCTAATATCGTTGTCTCTCTTTTGCTTGTCAGTTTTTCGGGAATGCTAACCTCATGGTGAGAGATTACAAGGTGAAGCTCAGAGCTCAGGAGACTTCGCTAGAGGCGAAGACTAAGTCTTTGAAGAAGAAGAGAAAGAAAATCGCCGAGTTGGCGTACAAGGTCGAGGGGTTGGCGGCTGAGAAGAATGAAGCTCTGGAGAAAGCTGAACTCGAAAGATCTCGCAACGAGCTTCTATCCACGAAACTGGCGGCGCTGAAGGCTGAGAAGGAACTCCTCGATTCTCGATGCTATGACCTAGAAAAGGAGAAATCCGAACTCCTGCTGAACTTCGAGGCGACAACTAGGAGGCTGAGAGAGTCCCGGGAGCACGAGGTCAAGAAGGAAAGGCTTCGAGTTGAGTCCATTATGAGGCAGAAGGTTATGCCGACTTATGAGAGAATGGGTCAATTCCTGGGAGAACAAAACGAGATCCAGTCGAAGCTCTCCCTTTACTCGCAGGCAAAGGGGACTCGAGAGGGTTTAGAGAAGATTCAATCACAAGGCCTGTCAATGGAGGAGGTTCTTCAAAAGGCGAGGACCGACGAAGCCCACTTTTTGGAGGAGCTTCAGAATATGGAGATTGTGGATGCCTCCGAGATTGACCTTCTTCCTGTCGACCTTGATGAACACGGCTCTAATATGGCGGTCTTTTCTCCTGAAGATATCCAAGATCTTCGTTCTTAGCTTGTGTTGAAATCTTTCCTTTCTTTTTGTAATAAATTCGGCCGAGTATGGCCCTTTGAATTATGGTTGCTTTAATCAATTATCTTTATGTTCAGACATTACTTTTATTTTATTATCGCCAGCCGACTTCGATTCTCGTCTGAAGTATATAATTAATCGATGTATGTTTCCACTGTTAATTCGTTTATTTGCAGAATAAACGAATAGGACTTTATTTCGTCAAATATGCCGACATCGTTTGATTGTACAAATAGGAAAGAAAGTACTTGTTTAACTTTTCTAAGTTTAACGAGCAAATTTTTCCTTTATAGCCTGCTGTGATATCGCGTACATCATTCGACGTATTAACTAAGTCCATTCGACATGTTTGCCTACTGTGGTTTAGTACCGACTTTCAGCCTCATAATACGAGTTTGAAGTGGATTTGTTGTTTACGAGTTCGAACACATTAGTTTAAAAACTCGGAGCGATCGAAGTCGTTTATGTATAAATATATATATATATATATTTATTATTATTTTTTTTTGTGTTTATGACTGAACTCGGTTACGAGCTGCCTACGTACCCGAGACGGGATCAAGTCACTCGTAGTTCCTCTTTTTTTTTTGTGTTTGTGACTGAACTCGGTTACGAGCTGCCTACGTACCCGAGACGGGATCAAGTCACCCGTAGTTCCTTCTTCTTATCATCTAAGCACCAAGGTAGCGCTTCAGGTTGATCGAGTTCCAAGATCGTGGGATCTGTTCTCCGGAGGATGTTTCGAGTCGGTAAACTCCCGGTTTGACCACGTGTATTATCTTATACGGACCTTCCCAGTTTGCACCAAGTTTACCCGCTCTCCACTCCTTGGTATTCTCGAAGACTTTTTGAAGGATGAGATCGCCGAGTTGCAATGGTCGGGACCTTACTTTCTTGTTGTAATAGGACTCGGTGACATGTTGATAGTTCTAAATCCATAACAAAGCCTGATCTCGTCGTTCTTCGAGTTGATCCAGGGCGTTGATCATCATTTCGTGATTCAAGGTTTCATTCTGGGGCATCTTTAACCTCCTGAGACTAGTAATGTTGACTTCAGCGCGGACCATTGCTTCGACTCCATAGGCGAGTGAGAACGGCGTCTTTGCTGTTGCGCTCCGAGGTGTAGTTCGATGGGACCATAACACTCCGTCCAACTCGTCAGCCCAATGTCCCTTCTTGAGATCTAGTCTTTTCTTGATCCCATCGATAATAGTTTTGTTGGTTGCTTCGGCCTGGCCGTTTCCTTGAGGATACCGCGGGGTAGAAAAACTAAGCCGAATCCTCCATTTATCGCAGAATTCCCGGAATTTGTTCGATGTGAACTGAGATCCATTGTCGGTGACTATTTCGTAAGGAAGTCTGTGACGGCAGATGATGTACTTCCAAACGAAACTTTGGACCTCGTTCTCGGTAATTTGGACGTAGGCTTTAGCTTCAACCCATTTTGTGAAATAATCGGTTAAAACGAGTAAGAAACGCCTTTGTCTGGAACTCGGTACAGGGCCGACTATATCCATTGCCCATCGCATGAATGGATATGGGGAGACGGAGGTTTTCAACAACTCGGTTGGTGAGTGAATGTTAGGTGCATGGCGCTGACACTTTTTGCAGCGTGACGCGTATTCTTCGCAATCCGCGACCATGGTGGGCCAATAATGTCCCTGGGTTTTAAGCTTTAGCGCGAGGGATCTTCTTCCACTATAGTTGCCGCCCTCCCCTTCATGCGTCTCGATCATAACGAGTTCTGCTTCTCCTTTTCCGACGCAGGTAAGAAGAACCTTATTTGCGGTCCACCGATGTAACTTACCGTCGATAGAGACGTAATTGGAGCTTTTCGCTTTAAGTCGACGAGATTCCCACTTATCCTTAGGGAGTACCCCTTTATCCAGATAGTCCAGGAAGGGGGTTCGCCAATCATTATCTTGAGTAGTCGACCCTACGATCTCGGTGATAGTGGAGGAAATGGCGAGGACGTCCTTACCAATTGGTAAGGAAATACTCGAATTTTCAACTGTGTGAATGGGGATCGTCCGTTTGACCTGATCTCGCTGATTGCTTCCCAATGCGGCTAACGCGTCGGCAAAGCAGTTGTCTTTTCTGGGGACCTTGACGAGTTCAAAGTGATCAAACTCGGATGTGAACTTTCTGACGACACCGAGATATGCATCCATCCTCTCATTTTTGGCCTCATAGTCACCACTGAACTGACTAGTGACGAGTTGAAAATCGCAGAAGGCTTGTACTCGCTTGGCCCCTACTACCTTAGCTAAACGAAGTCCCGCGATTAACGCTTCGTACTCGGCTTCATTGTTTGATGCCGCGAACCCGAGTCGGAATGATTGTTCGATGAGTTCCCCGGTGGGTGATTGGAGATGAACGTCTATTCCCGACCCTTTATTGGATGACGCTCCGTCGACATGCAAGATCCAATTTTTTACTGGGATGTCGAGATCAGCCGCTTGATCGGGAGGGATTTCGACGATGAAGTCGGCCAAAACTTGAGCCTTTATTGCGGGCCTACTTTTGTACGAGATATTGTATTCGCTGAGTTCAATGGCCCACTTAGAAAGTCTCCCTGACTGGTTAGCATTCTGGAGTATGGTTCGTAGCGGCAGGTCAGTGAGAACGACAATGGAATGGGATTGGAAGTAAGGTCGCAATTTTCGTGCCGATGTTACTACGGCGAGGGCCATCTTTTCGAGGGTGGGGTATCTCGTCTCGGCATCAGTAAGACGTTTACTGGTATAGAATATGGGATGCTGTTCTCCTCGGTCTTCTTTTATTAGAACGCTGCTTACTGCTGAAGAGGAGACTACTATGTAGAGATCCAATCTGGATATTTAACCTCGGCAATGGATCCCGCCCCTAAAAGTCTATCGACTTTGTCTCTTTCAGGACCGAGCTTACGGCGCTTTTGCTTGATGGGTTTGTACGTTGGGTCGACGTTAAGTCGATGCGATGTAACAGTCGGGTCAATACCAGGCATGTCGGCTGCCGTCCAGGTGAACGTTGATTTGTTTGTCCGGAGGAAGGTGATCAATTCGGTGGTTAGGTCGTCGCTTAGTTCGGAGCCAATTCCTACGGTTCTCTTAGGATTGTCAGGATCGATACCGACTTGGACTGTCTCTTCTTTTTGTGGAGACAGCTTTTTGTCTGGCTCGACGAGAAAAGTGACCTGCTGGTTTTTGAGATCGGAAATCAACATGCTTCGTGCGAGGCGTTGATTTCCTTTTAATGTAAAGACGGTACCTTCTTTGGTCGGAAATTTGACCCATTGGTGGTATGTTGACGGGATCGCTTTCATCATGTGAAGCCATGGAGTACCCAGGATCGCGTTATACTGCGTTTTGGTGTTGATGACGGAGAATTTGACAAGTTTACTTATTCCCCCGACAAAGACGTTAAGGCGGATGGTTCCCAATAAGGAGGTCGACGAGCCGTTGAAACCGGTAAGGGCTCTCGATGATGGCTTGATGTCATTAAGATCTACCATCATTTTTTCCAAGGTATGTCGGAATATTAGATCGACCGAACTTCCAGTGTCGATGAGTACCCGCGTGACCTCGCATGTGCCGATTTGCAATTCGACTAGTAGTGGGTCGTTGTGTGGCTGATCTATATCAACAAGGTCTCCTTCTGAAAATATTATAGAAGTTTCTCCTTCATGCTTTGTCGGCCATCGTTGGGCGGTTATGGCTCTGCGTTGGTATTCTTTTATCGACTTTACCGAGCCGTTGCACAGGGGTGATCCGCCGTGAATTACGTTAATTCGGCGAAAGACGCTGGGACGTTTGTCAGATAGTGTCGCCTGTAGGTCAGGTGTTCCGATATCTGTCTTAGTAGTAAGTTTATTCCGGAGGTCGTCTCCCAAAATCTTGAGGGAGAAGATTTTGCAGATCTATTGTGGAACGAACGGGCTGCAAATGATCTCGGAGGTCGTAGGTGTCATGGACCTTGGATGGTTCTGATTTTTGGTCCTGAAGGGGAAAATCTCGCAACTCGGTTATAGAACGCTTGCGTTGAAGATAACCTCGTAGATCCTGGTTATCTCCGTCCTCAGGAGGCCCTAATTTCTTTCTTCGAAGGAGGACGTCTCGCAAGTCGATTGTAGAGCGCTTATGTTGGAGATGATCCCGGAGATCAGGGCTGTTTTTATTTTCCTTAACACAAGAGGGTAAGGGGGCTCCCGAGATAACGTCGATCCGTCGAGCTACTTGCGGTCTCTCTTCTTCCGTATCAGTATCATCACGGTGTCGGGGTGGAGCGGCTGCATCCTGATCATCGGGATGGACCGCTTGGTTGGATTCCTGTTTCTTGGTATTAGCTTGTCGGTTCTTTGTCCACCTCCCTTTCTTTCGATTTTGTTTTGACTTCGGCGGGTCGGGCGTGACGGCACCGTTTCTGAACGCTGAGAATAGGGCTTCTGCGAGTTGCTTGCACTCCTTAGTGTCGTGGCTTTTGAATTTGTGGTAAGTGCAGAACTTAGTTTCATCGTATGCTAAGGGCTTCCCATCGAGGGTTTTGTCCCATACGTTCCATAGTCGATCGGTTTTTGATGTGGAGGGAGATGCGTCAGGTTCCTCGGTTGCCGAGAAGAATTTTCCTTTCTTTTCGTTAGGTTGATGCTGACGAGGTTCCTGATAGGTGGTCGTTGCTTTTGGCGTCAACTGAGCTTTCAACGCATTATGTTTTGCGGTATAGGCGGCGTTATCTTCCTCCATTCGGATGAAGCAATTCGCTCTGTGGAGTGCGTCTTCTAGGGAGATCGTACTATTCGTGAGAGGTCAGATCGGAAATACGACCTAATCCATAACGCGTTGCGTAAAGCCTCCACCGCCGTTTTGTCTGGGACATCGACTTTGGAGACGAGGTTCTTGAACCGTTCCATGAAGTCGTGAAGGGATTCCTTCTGTCCCTGAGAGATTTTTCACAAGTCGGTTGCTGAGGCCCCTTGGCGAATATACATGGAATAATGCTTGAGGAACTCAGTAGAAAGTTCCTTAAAGGTGTTAATCGAATCCGCAGTTAGCCAAGAAAACCACGTAAGGGCGGATCCTGCTAAACTCTCAACAAAGAGTTGGCAGTAGCCGGCATCTCGTTCTTCCGTGGAGAAATAAGCTCGACCTATAGCAATGTTAAAACTGGTCATCTGGTTGCTGGGGTCAGAATCTCCGCGGAAAGAAGGTACTCGGAGTTTGTCCTGATGTCGAACTCGGACGTCGGTGATCTTCTTCGTGAAAGGGGTTTTTTGAGTTGCCTCCAGGACTCGATCGATTTCTGGTGCGAAACTCGTAGCTTGATGGATTTTTGACGACATGTCTTTAATCGTTCCTTGAAGACATAGAAGTTCTTCGTTGGTTGCTTGATCGGCTGCTTGATTCCGCATCGTCGTTTGGAACAAACGTCGCCGGGCAGTATCCGGATCTTGATTGTCTGCTTGTGCAGGAGGTAGACAATCAGCGGCGATTGTCTCGAGACGTTCTTGAGTTGCCTTATTAGCGGCATCTTGCTTATCGAGTCTTTGAACGACGGCGGCGAGAGAGGCCAAGACGGCGTTCAGGTCAACGGGCTGCTGACCTACTTGGTTCGTTGGCGATCCTGTCATCGTTCTGATTGATGTTTCTTGATCGTTGTTCTTTGAGAAATCCCCACAGACGGGGCCAATTGTTGAATCTGAAATCGGTAACCCTAGATTAGAGATCGATTTCGATTGTGGATTTTTTCAAAGAGACGGTTAAGAAAGTAAATCGAAGAGTTTATTGATGAAGAATCGGATTGTTTGAAGAACAAGGTTTGAACAAGGAATGAGTAGTGAAAACCCTAATTCTAGCTTGCCCTTCAAGTATGCGTGTCCCTTTTTCCTCTTCCAAACTCCTTCTATATATACACCTTTCATTACTGCGGAAGTCGGTTTGACAGGACTCATGGGCCGACTTCCTCACGATTTCGGGCCGAGTTCATGGTTAAATGGGCCTATGTGGGTGGATGTAATCTAGCTCCAACAATGCTCAACGGATGATTTGGATTCATCATCAAGGTGTATCCTATGCATACATAAATCAGTAGAAATTCATGGGATGTCATCTAATGAATATCTAAGAGCTTTGCAGTGTTTTCTTAGTTTATTGAGAAATAACGCTTGCTCTCCGCTGCTCAGGTTGGCATTGATGATGACAAGATATGAACTTTCGTAAAGGAAAGCGTATTTAAGACCAGCGGGAAGTGGTTTAAGCTCGATTTTAGGTGCTTTCTCTTTGCTCCAGTCGTCGGTTACACCATGTTGTTTGATCGACTACTGCATTATTGGGATGTCGATCGATGGTGGCAGGCAGATCAAATTCTTCGGTGTCGACGTTGAATATTTCTTCAGTGGCATCCATCAATCTGGTATATTCTTCATTCCGATCATCAATCGCAAAGATGTCATCTTCAAGATATGTGAGTGCTCGCTTGAGAGGATCACTTGAGCATGTGATCATGAATGATTCTTCTGCTAGGTCGGAGAGATAATCAATTTGGTAGGGTTGACCGTCGATCAATGCGGTTTAATTATATTTTCCATGTCAAAGACCATCGGTATCTTCCCGATGTTGAGGAATATGCACCCTCCTCTGACATCAATGATCGCTCCGGCCGTGGCCATGAAAGGTCTCCCCAAAATAATCGGATTTTTGGGTTCTCGCTCGTATTTAAGCACTATGAAATCTGCAGGTATGTCGCAGTTATGAATGCGTACGGGTACATCTTCAAGGACGCCTTCTGGAATTCCAGTGGATCTATCAGCTAAAACGAGAGTGACTCTGGTAGGTTGAAATTGTGTTAGACCGAGGGTGACTGCAACTGAATAAGGCACCAGGTTTACACTAGAGCCTAATCACATAGGGATTTTTGGAATCTTTCATCGTTGATAGTGCAGTCCAGAACAGAGCTACCGGGATCAGGGAGCTTAACCGAAATTTTCCCTTGAATGATTCCACTTACTTCTTCTGATACCATCATTCGCTTGTGGGGCTCCTAGTGCCGAAATTCCCCTCGCTGGCCGTGTTAAGGATGGTTTGGTAGTCTAGGTTTAGTCCTCTAGAGAAAGTGTTGATGAGTTGGGGTTCTAAGAATCCATGGTGAGGGCACGAGAGCTGGTAGATTTTGAATCTAGTCCAAACGGTTTTAAAGGATTCGCGGTTTCCTTCAATGAATGTGGATATTTCTTTCCTCGCTTCCCAGTATCTTTCCTCGTTAAAGAAGTGATTGATGAAAGCGCTTCTGGTATCTTCCCAACAGGTCAGGGACCCTGGTGGTAGCTGGTTCAACCACCTCCTGGCGTCACCTTCAAGGGAAAAAGGGAAGAGTTTACAGCGATTGAAATCGTCGTTCACCATGTCTTCTAGCATCTTGATGTGATCGTTCGGGTGTTCAGTAGGAAGACCACTGAACTGATTTTTGCGGGCCATAACTAGGAAGTCGATATCAAGCTCAGAGCTCCCTGTATGGTTGTCTGGTAATCAAATTGCTGACATATTGGAATAGGTCCTGCTGGGGTTTAGGTATTCGAACATTGGTAATTCATCCTTTATCTCATTCTTTGGAGATTTAGTTATTTGATCAGGGATTGCAGCCCCCTGATAGTTAATAAGTTGGCTTGTTTCGTTGCGTTTATTGTTAATTGGTTCTATCAAGACTACTTTCTTATTATCAGCATCAGTAAAGGTGTACTTACCTGTTTCCGGCTGATCGGTATCGATGGATGGCAATAGGAGGGTGTCTCCCGACAGTAATGGACTTCCGTCGATTGATCCCGGATGGGCTCCGTCGATCGATCCGTGTTGTCCTGAATCCATATTCTCTCCTTTAAGTACATGTGTCACAGGATCAGGGAAAGAATAATTTAGCATAAAGTAAAAAAAAAAAATCTAGACGATATTCTAAACGAAATCTAATGGCAATAAGAAAGAGTCCCCGGCAACGGCGTTAAATTTGATGTGGTGGGTATTTTATATCACTTCTCAAATTAACCCTATTTCCCACTTTACTCTCTCAAATAAGAAGTTAAGTGTAATACTTAGGGATCGAATCCACATAGACTCTAGGATTGCACAATAAACTTATTGTTTTCTAGTTAAAACTAGACAAATGGTAATAATAATAATAATGATAATTTCAAGATAGATTTGGTTTGTGAAGATTAGATTAAGGGATTAGACTTAGAGGAAATTATCAGGTAGTATTAGATAATGCAGATTAATAGATTGCTAGGGTTTTAATTAAGCGTCGTTCTCGAACTCAAACCTAAGTGTTTTATGAGATTGCTCTCGCGTATCTCGATTGAGTGTCGATCGATGCACACAAGGTGACGTTAATCGATGCTCATTTCAACAGTACTGGTTTCATGGGTTGATGGGTTCTCTAAACTTCCAATTCAACTCTCGTTTGTTATCAGTTATTTAGATTGTTTAAGATAGGTTCAGAGATATAACCATGCTCTCGCTTGCGCCATGACACCCTAGTTTCGAAGATTGAGATGATCAGATTCAACCTAGCATTAAGAACAACTTAAACAAAAGAACCAAGAAGATTACCCTAACAATTCTATAAAATCAACAAGATGTGACTACTATTGAAGAACCCTAAATCTAACAATGAATTACTCAGACATAGCAATAAAGACCGTGATTAAAGTCCGAATAAATTGCATAGAATAAACTGAGTAATAAGAAAAGGAGTTCAAGATCTTCTCTGTAATGATGTCCAGATCTGTCTCTCTAATAAACAAGATGTTCCAACTTTGTTTTTAGCCTTTCTCTTCTATGGTTGCTTGCCTTACCTAAGACTGCTTAGGCTCTTAAAACTATGATAGAAAACCTTAATAAATAGGTCAAAACTCGTCCTGGGTATTTTAGTCTTTCTGACTTGGGCGTTGATCATCGATCGATGGTATGTGTGCTCCATCGATCGTTCTCGAGCTTAGATCATCGGTCGACGCCTTGTGTGATTCATCAATCGATGGCTTCGTCGACTCCATAGGTGACCAGCTACGGATTCTTCTCTTCTAAATGCTCCAAAAGTTCCAAGTATCTCATTTATCTCCAAAATGTTCTTGGACCTGTAAATACTGTAAAACATAGCCTAAACACACATAATAGACTCTGAATATAACCTATAACATGGCCTAAAACTGGTAATAAATAGGTTATATCACTGAACCATTTGGGAGTTAGTCGATGGCCTGCTCGAATGTAAGTGAGGGGCAGAAGCTAGCGAGCCGTAAGGCTAAAAGGAGAGATATGTTAGATCGCAGTTCGACGAGATAAAGTTTAGATTTTTTGTCGAAAGGCGAATCACACACACTACAAAAAAAATGTGAACCTTGTGACTAAATTTTTTGTCACAATAATATGACTATTTAATTATGAGATAGTGACTTAAATTTTTTTTTTGTCCCAAGATCGTGAATATTTTGTTATAATATTGTGATGAATGTATAAGTAGCAAAAAAACGTTACAAAAAGTTACAAATGTGTGACGAAGTGGTTAGTCACAAATAATGTTACGGAATCGAGACTATAACTCGGCCCTACTAAATACAATTTGGTGATTTCTATAATGTCACCCACGGTGACTTCTATAGTGTCACCTGTTTGATCCGAGTTCCACCTAAATGATTTAATGAACAGTCATGACTCGTCGGTGGGTTATTTCGGAGAAGCGATTCTATTTCTTTATCTCGGTTACAAAGATGGGTATGAATATACCCTTAGAAATGCGTTATTTCAGAAGGATATTACAACAAGATCTTATAGTTCTCAAATCTAAGTCTTGCCGTTTTTTTTCTCCGTTCTCCTCCTTGGACCTTGATCCATCTTTTATAGTTGCCTCCATCCCTGTCTCCCTAAGTCGGTAAACCTAATGGGCCATACCTTCGTTGGGCCGAGTAAAGGAGTCGAGAGCTGTCTTCTCGCGCCAAGCCTTCTCGCGCTTTGTCGGGTGAAAAACAGCCCAGAACCGAGCCGCCTAGCCGTTCCCCAATGACTGGCCGTCCGACTGTATCTCGTTGAACTGAACTGGGTCGGGATCTTCTTTCTGATGGGCCTTGTCGGGTTGCAACCCATCTCCCACAATAAGCCCCCCCAAGTTCGCTAAAGACGTAGTCTTTAGGGAACTTTGAGGTGTGGTTCATCAGAAAGATAGCTCGGCTAGGTGGTTGGTAACTCGTCATCCCTCCACGATTGTCTAGAGTTTATCTTGGCCTCGGCTCTTATTGCACCGAGAATGTGTTATCTCGTCTAGAAGGATACGGGTAAGTGACTGCGAAATCGTTAATTTGATTCGATCCGTTCAGAGAGTTAGCGTCTTCTATTGTGTGCGAGAGAGCGTCGCTTTATCAGACAGGCGCGAGTAAACGAGCGCGAAGTCGCTTACTCGCTTCAGCCTGGGGATGTCGAGTTAGTTTCGTTGGGAAGAGGATATATTTTAGCTGGAAGTTGAATCGTTGCATAGAGAGCATAGAGAAGAGGAAATGCTTTTGGCTGGAAGTCGAATCGTTGCATAAGGAAGAGGAATCGTCGTGGGTCTTAGTCGGTTCCTGCTGCTTAGGGCCCATTTGTAGGCCCGTTTAGACCTAAATATTGCGGTTGGGACTCGCGCTTCTTCTTATAAGTACCGACCTCCTCTTGAGATTTCCTCATTTCTTCCTGACGCTCACATGTATTCTCCTTCCCTCTCTTCTCTCTACTTCTCTCTCTAGATTTTTGTTTCCGATCTGTTTTCTTGCTTCCGCGGTGATGGCACCAAGAGAAAGGCTAACGCGCGAGCAGAAAGGGAAAGCAGTTGCCAAAGGCCCTGATCTCGCAAGGAGCGTTGATCCGCTTGTCGTCGGAACCCGATTGCATCGGGAGGCTTTGGGTGACATGGCCAGATTGGATCTCCTACAACGTCATTTGGTCGCAGACGCTGAGAAGATGTTTTTCGAGGAGCGCGACGGGAATGGTGCACGGGAGAGTGTCTCGCCCGAGCCGGTGACCATGGTTCCTCCTCCGCGGAGGATGCAGTCCGACTTCTTCCATGGCCGTCTGTCGCCTAACGGGTTCGCCGAGCTCCCTCCAATACCACCGGGGTTAAGACGGTCTCCCAATCTGAGTGGTCGCATAGAGAAGCTGGTAGGGAAGAGCGTTCGGAAAATGGGGGCAATGTCGTGGAGTGTTCAGGCCCTCCTGGAAAGATGAAGGGCCGTGGGGGTTACCTACCTTATCCCAACGGAGCAAGAGAGACCCTGGTCGCCTCCGGTCGGATACCAGTACGTGTACGAGGCGTACTTCGAGGCAGATACAAAGCTTTGGTTCCTGATCCCGCGTCTCGTAACGTCGTAAGTGTCGAGGCAGCAAGTCGCAGTTAGCCAGTTCAAGAACGGCTCATACCGCATAGCCGTGGCGCTGATGGTTCTGTCAGCATAGATCAATATCTCGCTGAACGTTCGGGCGTTCGAAGAGCTTACGTCAGTGAAGGCTCTAAAAGGAGAGATTTTCACAATAAGGATGAGGCCGAACTACAACATCATCACTGATCATCCGAACAAGAAATAGAAGTGGAAGAAGAATTATTTATACGTCAAATCCCACGAGTTCGCATTCCACGAGCCGCCGGGGAACGAATTCCTGGTGTCTTGGAATTGGAAAATTGGTAGAGAACGATCATAGATCTAAACACCTTGACTAGATATCTAACCTTCTTTTTTTTTTTTATCTCGCAGCTGATCACCCGAAGACTCTCAACTATCCCGTAAGTTTCTTTGATAGTGCTCGAGCAATCGCCTGTCTGAGCCATAGCCGTTGGCCGGACATCAGTGAAGAGAGAGTTCAGAGAGACTTGGAGTGCATCTCGCGAGGTAACTTCTTATCTCGCCATCCCCCACCTCTCCATCGATCAATATATTTTTTTAATATATTGTTTTTTTGTCACGCAGAGGATTGGGATTTTCGGGTTCCGGTTTCTAAGAAGGACCGGGGGAAGCGTCTCGCACTATTCACGAACCAACAGCAGGCTCGACTAAACAAGGCAAGGAAGATGGAGAACATGATCGATCTCAGCGATCTGATTGATGACGAGCTGGATAGTCATCAGGCTAACCCCATGTCTATCCTTGACGGAATGGATCTTGGGGGCGCGTCTACGGAGGGTCCACAGAGCGATGTCTCGGTTGAAGAGGAAAAGACTCCGTTCGTTGAAGTCGTGTGCCCTAAGAAGAAAGGGACCAAGAGACCCAGTCGAAGCAGCGATGACATTGAGCCGTCCGATGGCCCCCCAAGGAAAAGGGAGAAGAAGAGATCTGTAGGAACGGCGCAGCCCGAGGTACATGTTATTTCACTAGACGGGTTGGCATCTCGCTCGAGAGATTCGAGAGCTTCGGTGGAAGGGGACGGTTCCCCAGTTGCTTACTCGCCTGATCAAGCAGGACCAGCCGAAGAGGTCAACGATCAAATCGCGGAGGCTTTTGCTGGTCTGGGCGAGGTGCAGTTGTTTCCAGCGGCCGGCATTATCGAGGATCAACCGATCAAAGATTCGGAGTTGCCTCGAAGCCCGCTTTCCGCGCAGGATACACAGGTGCCTGACGAGGCACCGTTGCCTGAGGGTCCTCCTGTCGTTTGAGTGGAGTTTCTGCATTCCGGGAACTCACTACTTGTTGAAGACTAGGGGAGGTGTGCTGAGCTGGTTCGGCAAAACAAGGGCAAACCGTTCGAGTTTCCCTCAGTTGGCGATCTCACGTTCGGCGGCCTCTATGAGAAGGCTGCGCATGACCAGTTGCAAGTAGGTCGTATCACGAAACTTCCTTTTCTCGGCTCGTGTTCTTACATCGTATTTTTATTAGTTTTGACTTTTTACTCGCAGTGTATAGGGAGCTCGAACTTTCTCATCGCGAAGTATGAGAAGGAGCTGAAAATTACCCTCGTCCAGCTGGGACGTGCGCAGGAGAAGGATCACTCTCTCGCATGCAAGGGAGAGGAGCTGAAGGTCGCCAGGAAGGCGCTGCGGAAGGCGGAGTCTTGCGCCGCAGAGCGGAAGAAGAAGATGAACACAAAGGTCTCGACGCTGAGACTTGAATTCGAGGTGGCTCGTAGTTCCAATGAAGAGCTCAAGGAAAAGAACGCTGAGATCGAGCGAGAGAAGGCGACACTTGATCGGGAGAAAGCCGCTTTAATCCTTGAAGCCGCCAAGGAAGCGACTCGTTTGCGGGAGTCCAGATGGTCTTCGGTAGAAAGAGAGAGGGAGAGAGTCGAGGCTGCAATGATCGAGAAGTGTGATCGTCGCTTCGCCAACATCCATGAGTACTAGGTCCGTAGGCAGGCCTACGAGGACAAGTGCCTTCTTTATGCACATGCGTTCGGCACCAGGAAGTGCCTCCAGAAGTTACTCTCTCGCAACGAGCCGTTGACTCAGGGCACGGTCACCTTCTTCGAGGGAAAGGAGCGGAAGCTTATGGCTGATGCCGACGCTCAATGGGTCGGGGGGATTCCTGAAACTGATCTCTCCTTGTCTCCACTCGCTCTCTCGCCGCAGGCTTCTCGTGATGCTGAGCGATCTGCATCGAATTCGGAAGGTCAGCCCGTCGATCAAGTGGGGATTGATGCAGCGGAGAATCAAGTGAGGACCAATGCGGCGGAATACCAAGGCCCAGGCGTGTCAAGGACCGGAGCGGAGGACCCTTCGGAGTGAAGACCACTGTGTTTTTTTTTTTTTTTGACTTATGTTCGTAAGGGGTCGGATTGTTTCTTGGGCCGTTGTCCTCCTTCTTCTTTGTTTTTTTTTGTTTACTCGGCCTATGAACATCTCGCTGTAACCTCGTTTTAAGATTTTCACGTTGTCTTCTATTATCTCCTCGTGTAAAAGTAGATTTAGCGCGTCTACTCAGCAAAGAAAGTAGCTTGAAACGTCTACTCGAACAGTTTACTTAATCTTATTGAAAGAATGCTATAAGTTGTCTGTGTTATTATTATTTTTTATCTCGCCATGAGTAGAAGTGGCTTTAGCGCATTTACTCGACGATGTTATCTCGGGGAGATTTGACCGGTTAAGGCCGTTATTCGATTCTAGTTATTCTGTTAACTCGAGTACAAATGGCTGAACAGTGCGTTCACTCGGTCGGAAAGTCGTCCGTGATTTGAAATGATTTTATTAAACTTGAAGAGTTTTTACATATTAGCAAAAAAAGATAGAATCTAAAGATCGAAGGTTCGCGGTCGACTCAGAAGTAGCCCCACGAGGTTTTAGTCGGCCAACATACTCAAGGGTTATCCTAGGACGACGAATCATCTTTTTTGGTCGGTTACTCGCGCAGGCGAGTTCTTATATTTCCCGTGGTTATTGGTCTGATCAGAACTCAATCGGCCATAGGGGACGAGTACCGGTATGTCGTCCGCGCGGGAGATGTAGGCATCGGTGAGCGTATGCTCCTTTCGGCTGATCCGTCTTATATCGAGTATAAGTGGCTTGGGCGCATTTACTCGCTCGAAGACGGAATGCGGTGTAAGATGGGGTTGTGACTGTGCCGGTGAAGGCTGCCTACGTACACAGGGAGGGATCAAGTCACTCGTAGTTCTTGTAATGCGGGTAAAAGTGGCATTAGCGCATTTACCCGCGGGATTGTAACTGTATCGATGAAGGTCGCCTTCGCCTTAGTCGATTTTATTTTGGGTGAACCGAGTAAAAGTGGCTTAGGCGCATCTACTCGGTTCTCTTTTTTTTTTCTTTTTTTTTTGGATGATGATGACGAACTTATGTCGCCCGACATTCTTTGAGGTAATACTTCTTCAGTTTTTTCGCATTCCACACACGAAGTACGGCTTCTCCTGTTGATGTTTCGAGACGATAAACTCCAGGTTGCACGACTTTTGTTATCTTGTAAGGGCCTTCCCATTTGGTGCCGAGATTTCCCGCTTTCCATTCTTTGGTATTTTCGAATACTTTACGTAACACCAAGTCGCCCAGACTGAGTTGTCGCGACTTAACGCTCTTGTTATAGTAGATCTTGATTTGATTCTGATAGTTCTGGATGCGGAACAGGGCCTGGTCACGCCTTTCTTCGATCTGATCGAGTGCGTCGAGCAGCATGTCGCTATTGAGACTGTCGAGATGAGGCATCTTCGATCGCCAAAGGCTGGTGACGTTTACCTCGGCGGGGGCCATAGCTTCGACGCCGTATGCGAGCGAGAAAGGAGTCGTCTCAGTGGATCCCCGTGGTGTTGTACAATGAGACCACAACACTCCATCCAATTCATTGGCCCATAGTCCCTTCTTCAAGTCGAGTCGTTTCTTGATTTCATCAATGATGATTTTGTTAGATGATTTTGTTAGATGACTCGGCTTGACCGTTTCCTTGTGGATGTCGGGGTGTGGATGGGCTGTGGCGGATCTGCAATCCCTAGCAAAATTTCTTGAATTCGCCCGACATGAATTGCGATTCGTTATCTGTGACGATCTCGTAAGGCAACCCGTGACGACATATGATATTTTTTCACACGAAGTTCTGGACCTCTTTGTCCGTTACACGCACAAAGGAGTCGGCCTCTGTCCACTTGGTGAAATAATCGGTTAACACGAGGATGAACCGGCGTTGTTGCGAAGTGGGCATTGGTCCAATTATATCCATCCCCCATCGCATAAATGGGTATGGAGCAGTCGTTGTCTGCAGTAACTCGGTTGGCCGATGAATGTTTGGGGCATGTCGTTGGCACATATCATAATGTCTTGCTTATGACTCACAGTCTGTGTTCATTGTCGGCCAAAAGAATCTGAGGTTCCTGATCTTCAGGGTGAGAGCTCGTCCTCCGAAGTGTTTTCCCGCGGCGCCTTCATGTGTTTCTGCCATGACGAGTCTGGTTTTGTCGCCTGCGATGCATCGGAGTAGGACATTGGTCTCTGTCCAACGATGAAGGTCGCCGTCGATGACGACGTACTTAGTATTGCATGCTTTAAGTCGTCTTGCCGCCCATTTCCCAGGTGGTAGTTTATTATCGGTGAGGTAATCGATGAATTCCGTTCTTTAGTCGAGAGTTGGTCGGTCATCGGTGCTTGGTTCCTTGGGCTGCGTCTCGGTCACGGGAGCAACCGCGACGATCTTTTCTTTGGAAAGGTTAATGCTTGGGGCTTCAATACGGTGAATTGGGATGGTGCGCTTGACCTGGTCACGTAGCTTACTACCCAGCACGGCAAGGGGTCGGCGCAGACATTTTCGCCTCTGGAAACTTTGATAAGTTCGAAGAATTCAAACTCTTTGGCGAAATTTTGCACCAGTCGGAGGTAGGCATCCATCATGTCGTTGCGGGCGTTGTAGTCACCGCTAAACTGACTTGTGACCAGCTGAGAGTCCGAATAAGCGCTAATTCGCTTTGCTCGCACGGTTTTGGCCAGATCAAGTCCTTCTATTAGAGACTCGTACTCCGCCTCGTTGTTCGATGCTGGGAAATTGAAACTGAAGGATTGTCTGATCAAATCCTCCGTGGGCAATTGGAGTTGGACGCCTGCCCCCGACCCTTTAATCATTGAAGATCCGTCGACATGGAGGACCCAGTTTGGGCTTGGTAAAACGAGATCCTGCTGAAGTTTGGGCGTTAACTCGACCAAGAAGTCGGCGAGCACTTGGGATTTAGCTGCGGTCTTGTTCTTGTATGCTATGTCATGCTCGCTGAGTTCAAAGGCCCACTTTGAGAGACGTCAGAAATGATTAGTGTTCTGCATCACTGTTCGCAACAGCTGGTTAGTCAGTATCTCGATTGAATGCGACTGGAAATATGGACGGAGCTTTCTCACTGCTGTAATAACGGCGAGGGCCATCTTCTCGAGCATCGGGTACCGTATTTCGGGGTCCGTCATATGCTTGCTCTTGTAGAAAATTGGTCGCTGCTCGCCACGGTCTTCCATTATCAGGACGGTTCTTATGGCGGTTGATGATACTGTGATATAAAGAGAAAGTATGTCCCCCTCTTCTGGTTTTGCTAGAACTGGTGGCATCGTAAGATACTCCTTCAGCTGGATGAAAGCGCTCTCGCACTTATCGTCCCATACAAATTTTTTATTACCCTTCAGCAACTCGTAAAAGGGGAGGCATTTGTCAGTTGACCGCGAGATAAAGCGGTTGAGAGCTGCGATCCGGCCCGTTAGTTGCTGGACTTCCTTACCGTTCTTGGGGATTGAAAGATCGAGGATTGCCGAAATTTGTTTCGGGTTAGACTCGATCCCTCGCTGGGTAACAATATATCCGAGGAACTCTCCTGACATCACACCGAACGTGCATTTGGCGGGATTAAGCTTCATACCGTACTCGTTCAACATCTTAAAGCAGGTGCGCAGGTGCTCGAGATGGTCAGTTGCACGGAGTGATTTAACCAGCATGTTATCGATGTATACTTCCATCGAGATACTGAGCTTATCGGAGAACATTTTTTTGACGAGTCTTTGGTATGTTGTGACCGCGTTTTTCAATCCGAAAGGATGTTTTCTCGCGATCGTCGGGATGCATCAGGATCTGGTTGTAGCCAAAAAATACGTCCATGAAGGTCAATAACTCGTTACCTGCTGTCGATTCGACTAACCGGTCGATGTGGGGGAGCGGATAACTGTCCTTCGGACACGCCTTGTTTAAATCGGTGAAGTCGACGCATACGCACCATTTCCCATTTTTCTTCTTTACTACGACCGGATTGGCGAGCCATTCCAAGTACTTTACTTCAGTTATTGATCCGGCTGCGAGCAATCGTTCCACTTCGTCGTTCATGGCTTTTGATCGCTCAGGACCAAGTTTACGCCTTTTTGACGGATCGGTTTGTAAGTTGGATCCACGTTTAGCTTGTGCGAGATGGTGGCGGGATCTATTCCTTTCATGTCCACGGTTCTCCACGCGAAGGTTGACGCGTTCATCCGCAGGAAATTGATAATGTTCATTTGCATCTCGGCGGTTTAGTGAGCTCCGACTCGCACCATCTTACTTGGGTCTGCTCGAATGATGGGCACTTCAACGATCTCGTCCTTTTGGGGGTAAACCCGCTCGATCATCTTGGCGGCCGCATTGACGTGAGTTGTTGCTTGTTGAAGTTTAATTGTAGCGATTAAAATATCTCGTGCGGCCTGTTGATCTCCGCGCAAGGTCTGGATTTTTCCTTCCGACCCTGGGAACTTAACACACTGGTGGTATGTCGATGTCACTGCCTTCATAGAGTATATCCAGGGTGTACCTAGGATGACGTTGTAATGGGCCTTAGTGCTTATTAAGGAGAACTTGACCGTACGAGTAACGCCGCATGCATAGACTGGGAGGCGGATGGTACCGAGCATTGTCTCTGATGAGCCATTATTCCAGTCAACGATCGAGTTAAGGGCTTCATGTTGCGCAGATCGATGCCCATTTTATCCAGAATTTCTCGGAAGATAAGGTCGATAGAACTGCCTTTATCGATTAATAATTTGGTGATGTCGCATCTTCCGATTCCTAGCTCTACGAGGAGCGGATCATTATGTGGTGAGTGAACACCGAAGGTGTCCTCGGCCGAGAAAATGATATGTGGATCGTCCTCAGACTTTACGGGCCACTTCTTGGATGTGGCAGCCTGGCGTCGGTAATCTTTAACTACGCGGACTGAGTCTCCGCAATGTGGTGAGACGCCCATGATCACGTTGATCTGTGGTTATCGTTGGGCCTTTCTCGATTCAATATTGGTCCGTAAATTGGTGGGCGTACTTGCGTGCTCCGGCGTTGTGGACTGCTTTAAATTACGGGGCTTCTTGGGTCTGTCGAGACGACGCCTCAAGCCTGAGGCCTTTCGACGGTTAAGAGTGAAGCGTAGGTCATCGACTTTGGCGTTGAGTTTTTCCTGAAAGTCGATACTCGGGGGTTGTGGGCTCTCTGATCCTTCGGTCTTCATCATGTTGAGTTGATCTCGAAGATCGGGTCCACCGGTGGAGCGGGTAACGGGAATGACATGTATGCGTTTCGTTGAACTTACTCTTTGACAGGTGTTGTCGAGTCCGCATGTCAGTTGTTTGCGTAGATCAAAATCCGGGGGCGTTTCTTCGTCTGAGGACGTTTCTCGTTGAGCCAAAATGACCTCGAAACACCGACGGTTATGCGATTGATCTTCATCTGCTGAGGTGTCGGCATGCTTGTCCTCTTTCTCGCGCTTGTTAGTGGTGACAGCCTTGCCCTTGCCTCGTGGTCCTCCCTTAGGTTTAGCCTCTTGAGCATGCTGCCTCTTCTTAGCTTTATTCTTGGTTCAGCTCTGGTTGTTCCTTTGAGGCTTAGGTTTTGTGGCTGGACCTTCGCATTGCCGCTACTCAATGATGCTAGCAGGGCTTCATGAAGCTGTTTGCACTCCTTCGTCTCGTGGCCGCGAGTTTTGTGGTACTCGCAGTACTTACTGAGGTCCACAGTGCCAGAGGGTTTTGGCGACACATCTGGTTTTGGTTCGGGCACTCTCTCCCAGGTGTTCTAGCCTTTCTCTTGCATGACTACCGATGAGGCTGGTATGTCGTCTTCGTCTACGACATAGACGAAGCCTTTCTTTCGGTCACCTTTGTTGAAAGATGTGTGTTGTCTGGGCTCTTGCCTTGTGTCGGTCGGCTTGGCTTGGACCTGTTTCGAAGCGTTTTGCTTCTGCAAGATGACTCGTGTGTCCTCTTCCATGCGGATGAAGTTATGTGATCGAGCGATTTCATCCTAGAGGGAGGAAGTCGGGTGGCGGTATAAATCATCTCGGAATTTGGAGTGGACCCACAATGTATTCATTAGGGTGTCGACAGCGATGTTGTCCGGGATATTGACCGTCGAGACAACAGCCTTGAATTTATCCATGTAGTTGCGGAGACTTTGGTTCAACGCCTGAGACATCTGCCATAAGTCAGAAGCCGTTGCGCCTTGGCGCGTGAGCATGATGTAATATTTCAAAAAAGACTGCCGATAAGTTGCGAAAGCTATGGACTGAGTTCTCTGGAAGTCGCGAGAACCAGGTGAGGGCCGGTTCTGCTAGGCTTTAGACGAATAGCTAACAATAGCCAGCTTCTTTCTCTTCGTCAGTGAATTTTGCTCTTCCTAATGCGATGTTAAACGCCGTAGTATTGTACGTTGGTTCGGAACCGCCAGAGTAGGATGGGAAGCGGAGTTTTTCCGTAGAACGTAGCTTTATTTCGCTTATTTGTCGTGAGAACGGCGTTCGATAAGTGGCGGCGAGGACTCGGTCTATTTGAGGGGCCGAGCTGGTGACATGGTGGATCTGAGAGGCCATCTCATGGAGGGAGAGTTTGAGAGCGGCGATCACTTGGACCGTCATAGCGTCCGCTCTGCCTTGTTCTTTAGGTATCGTCGGGGCCAGTCCGGTCTGCTTGTGCGTTGCACTGTTGAACGGTAGATCCTGGAGATCTGAGATTGGTTCTTCGATGCCGGTTGTAGGGTTTGTCTGGAATAAGTGTCGACGAGCAGGGGTTGGGTTGCTTGTTGCTCCAGTAGTAGCGCCAAGAGCGGCAACGAGTGCGGCGAGTTGTATGTTCGTCGCCTTTTGAACTTCTTCCTGCTGCGCGAGGTGTGCCATGACGGTGTCCATGAACTCTGTCGGGGCCAGAGGCGCGGAAGGCAGCGTCGGTTCTGGTTCGTCGCCGGAAGGGGAGCTTGAATGACTCATGTTGGGGTGCTTTTTCCGATATGCCCCACGGTGAGCGCCAATTGTTTGATCCAAGTTCCGTCTAAGTGATTCAATGAACAGTCGGGACTCGTCGATGGGTTATTTTGGAGAAGCGATTATATTTCTTTATCTCGGTTACAAAGATGGGTATGAATATAACCTTACAAAGTCGTTATCTCGGAAGGATATTACAACAAGATCTTAAAGTTCTCAAATCTAAGTCTTGCCGTTTTTTTTCTCCATCCTCCTCCTTGGACCTTGATCCCCCGTTTATAGTTGCCTATATCCTTGTCGCCCTAAGTCGGTAAACCTAATGGTCCATACCTTTGTTGGGCTGAGTAAAGGAGCCGAGAGCCGTCTTCTCGCGCCGAGCCTTCTCCCGCCGAGCCTTCTCGCACCGAGCCTTCTCGCGCTTCGTCGGGTAAAAAACAGCCAGAGCCGAGCCGCTGAGCCGTTCCCCAATGACTGGTCGTCTGGCTGTATCTCGTTAAAATGGGACGGTCTCTTCTTTCCGATGGGCCTTGTCGGGGTGCAGCCCATCTCCCACATCACCCACGGTGACTGAAGTTTGTAATCATATCATCTCAATTTGTTACCGGGGTGGTGATTTTTAATTTGGTCATAAATTGTAAGATAAAATACTACTATATTTCGTCACTATTATAAAAATCATATGCTTTAAAATTCAGTCAAAATTATTCTTTTTCAAACATTAATCTTAAATCTATAATCAAAAATCCAAATATCATACCCTAAACTTCAAACTTTAATTTATAAAGATTAAATCTTACACTTTAAGTAATAAATTATAATTACTATAATATATTTTAATATTTTACACTCATACAAATTTAAAATTTTTCAATTCTAATTTAAAACATTTACTTCATACTTTTTATCTAAACCTCAAATCCCTAAACATAAACCCTAAATAATAAATGATAACACTCAGACACTTTAAATCATTGTAGTTAAAATCATAAATAATAACCAAAATACAATCACTAACTATACAAAAATATTTTATACATTTAACATATAAAACAATAAATTTTATTTTCTTAAGATATGTGTATAAATTTAAAAAAATTACTTATACTTTTTCAAAACCAACATTTTAATATTTTATAAATCTTAACCCCACACCCTATAAGCAAATTTCTAATCATATAGCCTAAGTTACAAAAAACTTCAAATCATATACCCTTACTCCAAATTCTAAATCATAACTCTTCTCTTGAACTTAGACTTTTAGTCATAGAAATTAAATCACGAATCCTAATAACAAACCTTCAATTTTAAACATATGTATGAAACCATATACTCTAAACTCTAAATTCTTTCTTATTTTTCTAAAAAATTATCATAATACCTAAACCCTCGTTTGGATTAAAACTTGATGATAAACATTATTGTTCAGATTTGGTTGGTTCACAAGTTTCCCTGACATCTACTTTCGCTAGTTAGAGATAAATTGTCCATATTCATGTTGTTTCTAGCAACCTAAGCACTTTTAATAATTAGATTAAACCAAGTTTGAAACACTAAATGGTTAATTTAATGCAGGCAATAAGCATAACTATGTATGGAGACAATCAAACAATGAACCTTATTTGTATTTAGCTTATCGATCTAAACACCCTAATACTCTAGACTAAGCAAGCCGACTACTCAGCCATTAATAGAGAAAACACAATGATGGATGATGAATAAAACATGTATGAATCAATAAATAAAAAGCAAAGAGGGTTTAGAAATCTTCTCCAAAGGATGCAGAGATTCGTTTCCCTCAAAGTTACAAAGTATCAAACTCTCTCTCTCTTAATCTCTCTCTATAAAATGGTGTAGTCTGATAAAAGAAAACAATGTTTTTGTAGGTCTGTGGCAGCCCAAGAGGAAAAAAGGGGGATCACTAGGTAAAATCCTGAAATATTAGAATTTTTTTAAAATATCGAGCGGTCAAGTGGGTGCTTTGTTTAGGATCATCCACCTGGCTGCTTTGTCTGGTTTTTCCGTAAATAAACTCCAATTTGCATTTTTTTTTTCAAATGTCCCTCCAAGAGCATCCTAGTCTACTCTAAACCTGAAATGACTTGAAAAGAACTATAAAAACTTTAAAAAGACTTGAAAACATATATACAATGTGTCAGAAATACCATATATCAATTCCACAGACTTAGATCTTTGTTTGTCCTCAAATAAAGTCAGAACCTAAAGAATGAAAGAAAAGTTTAAGAACAAGGAACTCACTTATCCTTCAGAACACCACTTTCACCTCAACCAGTTGTAAGCCACATCAATTAGTACCCACCTTAGAAGGTACTCCATGTATTTGACCTCTGTTTAACAATCTAACCATTTTCAGCCCACAACTCACAAGAGATATACAAATTCACCACTACTCACCTCATTTAAGAAATTAAGGTGCAGTCTCATTGAGGGTGTATCGATCACAAGACACATGGATTCTTACCCATTCAGGTTTCTGATCACCCAAGCAGTCTCACTATGGTTCCTTTTCTCTTTTCTCACTTCTTTGAATCGATTTTTTTTTTTTTTTTTGCAAAGTGTAGGCGAATAGTGAGGTCATAGGACATTTTCTTATCCCTCGCTTCCAGCTTTGTGAGATCATTCCATTCGAAGTAAAATAATGGTATCATAGAAAATTTTTTACCCGTTTACTCAACAAGAAATCATCTAAATCTTTTTTTATATGCTGAAGGAAAGAGAGAATGGAACCATACTCAGACATACATTCCTTTTTAGACCTGAACGAGGAATCTGATCAAGTGGATCCCAAGCCCCAAGACAAGAGAATCAAGTAGGTTATGTTGGAGACCAATTTTGGATCCTTCAGAAACCTTCACAAGCATGGATGTTAATGGTAGATCAATCCACTTTGGCTTTTCCATGTTGTGCATTCTACAACCAATAGCTGAAAGAATGGTCAATGTGGCGTTAGTTAGATGGTTTGTTCCAAGGAAAGATCCTCACTCCAAACAAATTTTGTCTCAATAAAACTGATTCAAACTGACTCAAAAGAAAAATAAAAAATAAACAAGTTAGTAAATTATATCACTCAAATTATCCTAGAGTGATTTTACACTCTCAAATAAGAGGGTAGTTTCAGTATTTAAGGTTCGAATCCACACAATAGACTATAGACATTCAGATTAAGCTAGGCAATCAATTATTAAAGAAGTAAATATAAGTAGACAACTAAGTACTTGGTTGTAAGAAATAATTAGAAAGTGCTAGATCTAGGGATCTATCAATCAAGAGATTCAAAACTACAATCAACGATGCTAAGGGTTTTATAGGTTGAATTCTAGAACTCGAATTCAATAAGTAAGTAATTCAGCTCTCACATGCAATTATTAATCATATGTATAAATCATATGTTCCAGCTCTCACATATGAACAATGAGTGAGTGTTGATCGATACTAATGATTGGGTGCAAATCAATACTACTTCAGACAAGCATTAACGCTTAATCTATAATGTTCAACTAAATCCTAGACCAAACCTTGTATGAGCTTAAGTATCTAATCCAGCAGGATTCAGATTCCGTTAACTGGTTGCAGTCTTTTTTCTCTCAATTTACCTATGGTTCTAGGTTCAAGCAATTAGTTACACCCTCGTCCTTTTCTAACTACTCTAGATTCTAGTATTACAAGTCATTATGGTGTAGAAATCTATAGATAACCTAGCAATCCTAATTGATTATCAGTTTGACATTAAGCTCATGAAATCCCTAAATCTAACAAGATGATTACTCATACATGAAAGCAATAACACAAATCATAGTCTGAATAAATAATAGATAAAATAATCAATGACAAAAACAATGGAGTTCCAGATGAACTCTGAAGGAGTTCTAATCTATCTCTCTAGACCTAAAACTAAGAACAAAATAAAGTGAAGAAAGTGTAGCCGTCAACAATGGCTTAGAAACACACATAAATAAAGAATAGAGTCAGCCAAGGGCATTCTAGTAGTTTGTGGTAACTTATGGGCTTAAGTCGGCTTATCTTGAGCCGGGCCTGTCTCTCTCTGGTGTTGATCGGTGCCAAGGTGGCAGTGTTGATCAACACTTCTTCATATCCTTGACAGCTTCCTCTTGTGAGTCAAGCAGGTCATTCTTTAGTAAAACAAACATAACTTTAAATATAACTGTGAGATGGACCTCAAACCAGTGGAATTTAAAAGCTAACTCAAATCTATATCTTGTATCAGACGATGAACTCAATCTCACAATGAGAAGGTCTCCATCCATAGATAAACTTCTGATGCATATGTGCAGTTCTGCACCTCAAATAGCCTCAAAATCACCAAAGTATCCAAAACATACATGGACCTGAAAATACTCTAAAACACACTCCAAACACATCTTATAGATTATAAATATGACTTACACCATGGTTGTAAGTGTGATAAATTCTATGGTATATCAACTCCCCCAGAGTTATCATTTTCCTTGCTCTCAAGCAAAACATAGTATAGTCATGTGAAAGAGGTTTGAAATCGCATGGACTCACACAATTTTAAAATCAATACCTTCACCTCTGCAATGTTGCAAGCCACATAAAATCAGTGCCAACCTTAAGGACACTTCCATGTACCAGACCTTAGCTTAGCAACCAAACCATACAACCCAATGCTCAGTTGACTCCATTTGACGTACCCCTCTACTGATCTCATTTCCACATATAAAAATGTGTACGCTAAATCTTGGGAGTATTAATCAAAGGACATATGAATTCAACTCAAACAAATATATGGACCAACAGGTAGTCTCATTATGATTCTTTTTCTCTCTCTCTACTCTCTTCTCTGAATCTTCTTATCTCAATTCCAATGAACAATGATGCTGATGCAATCCATCTTGTTCATTTTATTTTATAATTTCTCTTTGTTTTTCATTTTGACAAAGTGTAGGAAAATAATGCGGTCGTCAGTAATGTACATACCCCTCGCTTCCAACGATGTATGGTCATTCCTTTGAATTAGAATAGTTGGGTCATAGGTAATGTACCTACCCCTCTGCATCTCAGGAAATCTTCTCAATATTTTATAACATAGATGCTGAAGAGAGTTGAAAGTGGAACCAAAACACTAAGATTTTTTACCTTCCAAACTTGCAGGAGGATTCCGATCTAATGTATACCAAGCCCTAAAACAAGAAAGTTGTAATGATAAAGGCTGAAAATCAGCTTTGGTTTCTCAAGACTTTCTCAGCTAGCATGGATGTTATTGGCAGGTGATGAGCTATGGTGTTTCCATTCAGTACATGATGTAGTCAATAACCTCAAATTATGGTGCTAGAGAGTTGTTAGAGTAATAATATAAACTGAAAATTTCATCATCTCTTTCTTGACTCAATAAAACTAGTAAAAACTCAAAAGAAAATATGGTATTAGTAATACCTCTCCCAGACTTAAACAACACTGTCATTAGTGTTATTCAGTCAAAGATTGGTATGGAAAACAAATCATAATTGAAATTTATGATTATATGTTTAAATCCTATGTTCCAACTCTCACGTATGAACAAGGAGTAAGTGTTGATTGGTACTAATAATTGAGTGTCAATCATTACTACTTCAGATAAGCATTAACGCTCAATCGATAATGTTCAATTAAATCCTAGACCAAATGTTGTATGCGCCTAAGTATCTAACCCAGTAGGATTCATGTTTTGTTAATTGATTGCACTTTCGTGCCTCTTAATTGTCCTATTATTCTAGGTTCAAGCAATTAGTCACACTATTGTGCTTTTCTAACTACTCTAGATTCTAGTATCATAAGCCACTTTGGTGTAGAAATATATAGAGAACCTAAATATTCTAATTGATTATCAGTTTGACATTAAGCTCATGAAATCCCTAAATCTAACAAGATGATTACTCATACATGAAAGCGATAACACAAATCATAGTCTGAATAAATAATAGATAAAAAAAATCAATAACAAAAACAATGGAGTTCCAGATCAACACTGAAGGAGTTCTAATCTATCTTTCCAATCCTAAAACTAAGAACAAAATAAAGTGTAGAAAGTGTAGCCATCAACAATGGCTTAAAACACACACATAAATAGAGAATAGAGTCGGCCAGAGGCATTCTAGTAGTTTGTGGTGACTTCTGGGCTTAGGTTATCTTGTCGTGACTCGGGCATGTCTCTCTCTCTCTCTCTAGTGACGATCGGTGCCAAGGTGGCAGTGTCGATCGACACTTCTTCATATCCTTGACAGCTTCATCTCACAAGTCAAACATGCCACTGTCAATAAAAACATACACAACTTTAGACATAACCGTCATATGGAACTCAAACCGGTGGAATTTGAAAACTAACTCAAAGATCTATCGTGTGTCAAAAGATTAGCTCAATATCACTGCGGTAAGGCCTCCATCCATAGCTAAACTTCTAATGCATTTGTGTAGCTATGCACCTCAAATAGCTCCAAAATCACCAAAGTATCCAGAACATACATGAACCTTAAAATACTCTAAAACACACTCCAAGCACATATAATAGACTTTAAATAGGACTTATACCATGGTCTAAATGTGGTGAAATCTATGGTATATCAGTAAACGATGAAGGCCCTCCCCCTGACTTACTTCATAACGTCTCAGTGTATTATAAGTCAGAGAGAAAGTGTAAACAAGAATAAAAAACTCTTTTTTTTGGTCGAGATACTTACATGAGTGGAGAGAGCGCTCCAAAAATGTTATGGTTGCTCCATCGTAAGATCTCCACCTCCGCTTGGAGCAGCCACTACTTTCAGAGTGCTCCATTCGGAGGGATGGGTCCTCCATTTCTGAAATCCGAATTTTGAAGTATCTCGGGTTTTTCTAATTTTTGACCCAAGACTCAATAAACTAAAATCAAAAATAAGTAAAAATAAATCCTAATGATATTTACACTTACTGGTAGGCAGGGAAAAAGCCACTCTATGGCTTATGGGTGCATGTACACCCATAAAAATATGGATATTAAATAACTTTTAGGAAAAATTACTATAATTCTATTAGATATAGTGGTTAAAACTGACTTGTGCACCCACTATTTACCCAGGTTTGATCAGTCACATGGTATTTTTTTATTTTTAAATTACTTGTGCACCCAGTCTAAAATCTTATGCATTCGTCTCTGCTGGTGGATTGCCTCTCAATGAGCGTTTGGTTCAAGTCACTAGCTTTACTTGGTGATAGGACTCAGTTGGGTTAAGCATGAGAGCTTGTTCCAAACAAGGTCCACAATCAGACATATTCATCTTCAAAACTCTGCTCAACGGCCCCTTCACAGCAGCTTCTGATCCCCTTTTTCCTTTAGCTCATGTGTGGAATTGCTCTAACTTTAGAGAAACGTTTAGACGTACATTTGCATTTTACCTCATACTCAATGATTCCCATCACACATGCGAGGTATCAAAGTCATCATAGGATCACCCTTGACCCTTTTCTTCTGGACTTCTCTTTCACCTTTGCATTCCCTTTGAGTTTATTTGTATCAGTATGAGGATCTCCATTCATGACTTATTTGATCTCACTCTTATCACCAAGCTCCTTCTTTGGAACAATTTTCAGCTTTTCTCCATTAACCACTGAGATGCAAGAGGCGTGTAGGATATAAGATCTGGTTGGGACAGCCTTGTATAAAACCCTCTTATTAATATTGGAGAAAGAGACTTTCTTATTACGTATATCGATGATTTCTCTCACTGTAGCCATAAAAGGCCTTCCAAGGATCAAAGGCGTCTCATAATCCTTGCTCATCTCAACAACCTGAAAACTCCATATGAAGAATACCGTCCCCTACTTGGATATGAAGGTTACGAATGGTGCCATAAGGGACTGCTTTGGAAGAGTTTCTAAAAGCCAGAGTCAGCTGAGAAGGCTCAACATCTACAATCCGCAACTCGTCTACAATTTCCTCAGAGAAAATATTTACACTAGACTCAGAGTCACAAAGAGCTTCTTTGAATTCAACTCCTGCAGTGGAACATAGAAAAACAAAATTTTCAAGGTCATCAACCTTACGCAATATCTTCAGTGATGGTGTCAATGCTTCAGTAAAGAGTGCCTTAATTTCCTCTTGAGTCTTTGTACAGTTTTTGAAGAACATATGCAATGTCCGAATCTCCCAAACATATTCAAATGTGATATTTTTAGGAAGCTTTCTCACCATCTTCCTAAACCCAGCCAGCTTCTCCGCGCTAATGGAATTCATCAGATGTATAGGTGGAAATGGATAGGGAATCTTAGGAATGTATACTCAAATTGGTGGAGTCTTAGTAGGTTTGTCAAGAGCAATCACTTCAGATCTAGCAGGGTGATATGTTCTCTCTTCTGCGCCTAAAGCAGTCTCAACAAACAGCTGCTCCGTTTCTTTTCCATTAGCTTTCTCACATATCAGCTCTATTGTATAACAATGCCCAACTTTAGGATTCATCACACTCTTTCCAGAAAAGGTTTCTTTTTGCCTCTTAACAGTTTCAGCAGTTTGAGCAAGCTGAATATATATCCTCTTCATATGACTACTGACACCATCATACTTAGTGTTTAGTTCAGTGAATATAATTTCCATCCTATTATTGATCTCAACAGTTGCTTGATTTATTACTTTCACCTGACCTTGCTGATTTTGGAGTAGATTCTTCATAAGAGTATTAAGATTCTTCAGCTCATCTTGAGAGTTGTTCGCAGTAGCTGGAGCGGCTTGGAAGTCGCTGCTCTGCAACCTCTGCTGGTTTGCAGGCTGAAACTGATTCTGCCCCTGAGATACCTCTTCTACAGTCTCATGAGAAGGATGTTCAGTTCCGCTTTCGTCTACAAAATAGACAGTTCCTTGACTATGCTTCAGCAGTAATTTAACTTTTGCAGTCAAATCATCTCTCCACTTAGTCTCAACACTGTTGACCTCCCTTTTTTGATCATGCTCCTTAAACTTATTATCTGAACTCTCAGTCATGTTCTCAATCAGCTCAAACGCTCCATCGGTTGTCTGAGTCATGAAGTCTCCCTTGTTCGCAGAGTTCATAGCATTGTTGTAATCCCAATCAAATATATCTAGAAAATACCCAGAGTATGATCATCATCAAATACATGGTGAGGAAAATCCTTGTGATACTCATTAAACCTCTCTCAAGCATAACAAAATAGTTCATCAACATGCTGCTGAAACAATGAAATCTTGTTTTGCAGTGCAGTCATTTTTGCCTTAGTGTAGAAGTGTCTCAAGAAGGCTGATCGGACATGTTCTCGTGATGTTAGAGAACAAGTTGGAAATGACTTCAACCATCTTGAAGCCTTGACAGCGAGAGAGATTGGGAACAACACACACTTGATGAAATCAAGTTTCAATTCATTTGCGAGAGTAAAACTACAAATCTCTTCAAAAGTCATTTGACGAGTGAATGACAATTATGCTTGTCATTCACTCTAGCCGCTTTGCCGAGCGAATGACGACTACATGTGAAATTCACTCTCATTCACTGAGTTAATGAAAAATCCACATCACATTCATTTTGTTTTGCTATGTGAGTGGAAATTACAGTTCACATTCACTCTGATTTGTGGGTGGATGATAATTATATTTGCCACACTCACTTTTAACTAATGCAAAAAAGTTTTAAGGTAAAGTCACTTTCCCCAGTGAATGACAGTTATACTTGTCACATTCACTCCAGCTGCTTTGTCGAGTGAATGACAATTCTTGTCACATTCACTGCAGCTGCTTTATCGAGTGAATGACAGTTAAACTTTTCATATTCACTCTAGCTGCTTTTACGAATGAATGACAATTATACTTGTCACAATCACTTCAGCTGCCCTTGCATTTATCGCATTCACCTTAAATGCTTCGCCAAGCGAATATCAAGAACCTTGTCAGTTTCATGCAAGAGTGAATATCTCATAAGCACAGGCCGCTTGACGAGTGAATGACACTGAAAGATAATCACACTTGTCATACTCATATGGCCTCTCTGAAGGACAGTTCAAAATGCCATTTTCTTTACAATTGACGAATCGAATGACTAATACTTCAAAGCATAGTAGATTTGAAAACTTTCTCAAACCTATGTAAGCTACAAAATAGTAAATTCTGTAGAAATTAACATACATGTAAACTCACAGCCGCAATCCGTTGACCATGTCTTGATCAGATACTCAGCCAATGGATTACGAGCTATCTGGGCTAAATAATATATTTGTCAGCTCTCCTGGTTAACAGACCGACATACAATATTGTAGGTTTAAAAGGCACTTTTATGGTTTCTGAGTTTAAAATCTGATAAACTGACTTAAAAGAAATTACATTAAAGCTGATAAAATTTTTGTTTGTCAGATAGCCAAAATAAAAAAAAAACACACAAAAAGGAGAGGAGCCTATTCAAACACATCTCTAAACCCCTACTCGACAATAGCCACTTTGCCGACTTCTTCTTTGGAAGTCCTAAGTAGATCCAAGTAAGGACCTTGTTCTTCATCCAGGAGATCCTTGGGTACTTGTGTCAGTACCTCTCCGACTCATCTCCTTGCCAGCAGCATCACCAAGGACTTGGTCGTGAACAATGGTGTCAATTTGAACCTCTGAAGGTTTCTTGGCAGCTTCAACTATGGATTGCAGTCTCACATCTTTTTCAATAGAATTTTTTTGGAGTCTGAAGGTTCGCTGCGGCACCAGAGTCGAGAACACCTACACTTGTCAAAAAATAGTTGAAGCTTGAAACCAATGGCACACCGCTGCTGACAGATATCTCAGCAAGAAGAGAGAGAGAGTGAGATCGCGCTCTGAGATATCCTCGACATCCATCGCCTCGATCTCCTTGTTTTACTTGGTTTAATTTTCAGTCAGCTTATCCATCACTGCCTGTGGGACCATAAGACCTTTCCCCTCAGCATCTCCAAGAATTTCCTGGTTTATGAAGCTTGGCTGCAGAAACCCAGTTTCTTATGGGCCTCCGCCTGATTGGCCATATACTTCCATAACTTATCAAAGCGAGTGATGCTACAGAATGACCTCTTGGTCTCGAGACCTCTGCTGACAATCATTCTTGCTTTTCAGCTCAGCAGAAGGAATTCTCTCTCGGTCTCTAGCTGTTCGATTAAAGCATGGGATGAGCTTAAATCCTTCTCAAGTTTAGGAAGTCTCTCTTTTGCCTACTTTAGATCCGCGATAACACATTTTCTGTCCTTGATGATTCTCTTCGCCTTCTCGGTGACCTTTACTTTAACCATCTCATATTGTGTGGTCTTGGCCTTGATAATGGCTTGGGCTTTCATCAATAAGTTAACCTCTTTCTCCGGGCCACCTCGTAGTCTCCAACCATGAGATTCATGTGGGCCGCATACTGCCAAGAAAAATAAAAAGAACAGAAATTACATAAAATACGCAGAAGATCAAAGTGTATTAAATGTGCAAGAAAAAGAAAGAACTTACTATAGCCCCCGCCCGAGCTGTCTCTTTGTACTTATCCAGAAAAACTAACTCTGAGACCTCTAGGAAAGCTCTTGCTCCGCCTTTGATCTTCCAAAACAGATCGGCAGATGCATCCAGGTCATTGACGAACGGAATGCGTTTGGAGTAACGAAACTCCACTCGATCAAACATATTGATGTGAGGCCTTTTTGAAAGAGACACTGGTCCCTTGGTGAGTGCTCGTTTCGCGGCCCCTAGACAATCCTCTTAATTACTTGATCACTCGCCATTGCAGGGTCCTCCTTAGTGGTACGAGGAGGAGACAGAGGCTGAATCTGATATTCCACAGTTTTACTTGTCATTTCTTCGGCAGGCTTATTTTGATTCTCCTCAGAAGATTCAACTTCTCTCCTCTCACCGTCCTTCTCTGAATTGTGTCATCCGGCTTTCCATCCTTTTATGTCAAACGATCGGATTTTGCCTTCTTGGAGGATTTTCTTTTCTTTTTCCTACTCGACCTAGAAGACTTTTTGTCCTGAACGGGCTCTGTCGAGGTTGTGACTTGAATGGGTTTTGCTGAGGTCTTGGCCTCAAGGGGTTTTGTCGACGCCCCTGAAAAAAATCCCATCATGGATCTGCATGGGATTCAGGGTCTCGAGATCCGTCTCCTGAACAAGGACATCGGCATAAACCGGGATATCCCTCTTAATTTTGCCTATTGCTTTGCTAGTTTCAATCTCTTTTTACCGGTGTCCGAACAAGGTATATTTGACGGCCAATCATCTGCATGAAATTGATAAGATTAAGGACCGTTATGCAAAGAAATTTTGGAAAGAGAAGGTTGACATTTCCTTTAGCAATGTGATCAAGTTGTTTTCGGATCCTTTCAT
Source organism: Sinapis alba (assembly GCA_012274485.2). Taxonomy (NCBI): domain Eukaryota; kingdom Viridiplantae; phylum Streptophyta; class Magnoliopsida; order Brassicales; family Brassicaceae; genus Sinapis; species Sinapis alba. The sequence continues at coordinate 75,645 of MU106106.1, forward strand.
TGTCAATATCTTGCCACTTCTGGCGACTAAGAGCAGCTACTTCCTGAGCGTCCTGAAAGAGGTTCTCCTGGTATGCGGCGGTGAAAGGATACCAAACTGCACATGAAACATAACTCTTTTAGAGACTCATACTAAGGTAAAGAACTCGGCATCAACTATCTACCAAGTCATGGACTCCATAACACTCAGACGTGGGAGGTTCTTCAAAGGCTGTGCGGTTGACCTTGACAAAGAAATAATGACGAGACCAGCTGTGGGTCTTTGAGGGATGGCCAGTCAGAATGTAAAAGTTAGGCGTCATCTTCACCGATATGTAACCATTCTTCAGAAATTGAGTCTGATTCATCTCTTTGAATACTCAGACACTCATTGACACATCTATCTCGGCAGCCATAACCATCAGTGTTACGGAAACTCTAATTGATCTAGTCACCAACTGAGCAAGAGCGATCTCTCGGTGGTGCAGTAAGACCTAAGGAGATGAGGAATAAGAAACCACAATTTGGCATCCTTATCAAACCACGACTCGTATACGCACTCGTTCTTAAGCATAGGAGCTCACGTACGCTGGTCTTTCCTCAGAATAACTAAAGTGAATCCAGCAAGGTGTCACACTCCTTCATAAGAGCTGTTACGCTCCTTCATAAGGGCTGTTACGCTTTTGAATGTTGACCATGTAGATTAAATGCCCCCCCCCCTCCAGTTTTCCCTTTCTACAATCGACACATGAAGACTCTTTTTAGGGACTTTGGGTTGATATTCAAAGCTCCCATTGTGATAACTCAGCACCAGATATATGCACTGATTCCATATTGGCTGTATCTCTTCCTTGGTGTACCTTGCATCGATAATATTTTCCTCAACACCTCTTTCATTGACAATATTTTCCTCGTCAACTGACTATTGGCAATCCCCATCTGCCTTAAATTCTTCTTCGGCATGACGGACCAGATGGATCTGATTGATATCTAGTCCGTAAACGTCACTCAGAGTGTCCTGATAGGATCTTTCCAAGTAATCTATCAGACTCAAGTCGCTTGAGAGATCCCTATCTAGACTAGGAGAAGTAACATTTTCTTTATCTTTTCTCGAGCGTTTCTGGAATGAGACATTTTTTTCGAAGAACATGCAAAGAACAATGAGTAAATCAGAGAAATTGAACAATTCGCGGTGGCTCATCAGAAAAAATAAATTAAAACCAAAGAAGAGTTTGAGAGAGAAACTATCTTTTATCGCAAAAATAAAGGTGAGAGGTCACTTATTTATACTAAAAGGGTGTGATTACCAAAAATGACATTATCATTAGGTCTAGTGAGCCTAGGGTACCGCCTTTTTTCTCGCCTTTATAGAAGCAACGATTCAGCTTCTCAAAAGTAAATTGGTAACCAAATCCAGAACCATTCTTGAAAATTCACTAAGATCAACGTCATCTTTTGCATGTGAATTGAGAGACTTACTGTTGGAGAGAGATTTAATCTCTTGACAATCTGTAGAATACAAGAGCTTGGCCCATTATGCTCGGCCTGTTAAGCTCAGCTCGTAATGCTCGACCCGTTGTGTTTGGCATGTTAATCTTGGCCCTTTAAGTTTATTAGGTCAAACCAACTTAACACCACAAGAAAAGGAGGACCGAGTATAAAAGGAGGAGGCCAGACTTTAGGAAGAGTATTGAGAAACATACACACAGACAAATTGACGGTGTTAACTAAATTTTCTTATGTTTAACTTTGCTCTATCCGACTAAACATGTCATTCGACTCACTCTTGTCGAACCTTCTCATTTTTTTTTATTAATCAAACATCATTGTGATCTTTCTCTTGATTGATAAATAAAAACGTCTTTTAAATAACTTATAATCGAGTTTGTTCATCTTGTTAGAACTCACCAAATTCAGATTCAACAACCGATATGAATCTACCCAGAATAGAGTCACTTTAAATTAATTAAGGCTCATTTAAAAATTGTACAATGCCGCTTATTTTATGATGTCGTGAGGGTGATATGTTCAATACTAAAATCACATCTTACATCGAGACAACTAACCAAATGTCATTTACACCACTTATTTTCTCTTTGGAATGTTGTGCGAGGTGGCAGGTTAGCTCTCACCAGTACGTTAGAGTGTTAATAATGCACGAGTGTTTTTGAGTCGAATTGAATTGTGCTGTTTCAATCAGGTTGTCTCCGACTATTTAATTTCCGAGTGATTTCTTTTATTAAACCTATATTTGATGTTTTGTTCTTTTTATATATTAAACTTGGGGTATTTTGGACTAATTTCCAAATGAAGGTACAACATATGTATAGACTCTCTCAAGGTATTTAAAAAGACGGAAAAAAAAATTTGCGCCATGAATTGAATTTAAAATATGTTAACATCTCAAACTTGTCTCCTTAACACTCTACCATAAAATCTCGGACATGTATTTTATCTTTGAAAAAAGGTTTAACTCTTCCTAAAAATACAGTTCTAATCACTTTTTTTTAGTGCCACCATATTATCGTTAGACCTGAGTTCTCTATGGTTAGCATAAATTTTGAGTCGGTTTAGGTTCGACACTAATCGCTAGAACAATCCAAAATCTTTTTAGAAAATTTCAGAAACAAAACGAATTTGTTAATATATGTTCATGGCGCATACCTAAATTCCCATATATTAATATTAGACTAGCAAATAAAATAATATGAGTTAGTTTTGTGCCTAAATTAAATACGGTGGGATTGAATCCGGTCTCAAATAGGTCTGGACGTTTGGGTATATGTCGGGTTTTTAGGATATGGGGTTTTTCGGGTTTTGAGATTAAGTTTCATTCGGGTATTACAAATTTTTGGGTCGGGTTCGAGACGGGTCTTTCAAGGTCCGGGTGAGTTCTATTCTCATGTATAAAAATCGGAAAATAACCAAATAACCAAAATATCTAAAACGGATTCGGATATTTATATCCAAAATAACCATAGTACCCGGTTCGGTTCTAATTTTTTGTATCAATATTACCTAAATTTACTCAAAAATAAATCGTTGAACAAACCTGAAAGTTTCTAAAACTGTTGAAATTCGAAAATACGATTTTCCTGTAAAACTAAGTGATTTATTTTTTTGGAAAAAAGTAGTATTCGATGCGGAATAGAATAAAGTTGAACAAAACTAAGATTTAAACCCTGGACATCTTTTAGTTCGTCATAAATGGTTATTTGACCTTAAATTGTTTTTTGGTCATCACCTTAAATTGTTTGTGTTTGTTTTATTCTGCAAACGGCACACTGCTGACCGTTCAGAAAATTTGCAAAATAAAATATTACATAAGAAAAATAGTTATTTTTTCTCTCCACAGAAAACATTATCTCCACAGAGAGACTAAAGAAAGGAGAATTGGGAGACGTGGACGCACTGCAAGCCCGTCAACAGATTTCCTTGATATATCTCCTAATCTCTTTACTTCCACACTACAACACTTGACTGATATTTTCTCTCATCCTCAGACGCAACACACAAAATGGCTCAAACCATGCTGCTTACTTCCGGCGTTTCTGCTAACCATTTCTTGAGGAACAAGAACCCTCTGGCTCAGCCCAAAGTTCACCATCTCTTCCTCTCCGGAAACTCTCCTGTTGCTCTACCATTTCGAAGACCATCGTTGGTTCCTCTCGCTATCTTCAAACCCAAAACCAAAGCTGCTCCCAAAAAGGTATTCACAGACCCCTTTACTTGCTCAACAAGAAACATATCTCATGTCATGATGGCAATGGTAAGATTGTTTTATATATATTCTAGGTTGAGAAAGTGAAGCCAAAGGTTGAAGACGGTATCTTCGGAACGTCTGGTGGGATAGGATTCACGAAGCAGAACGAGCTCTTTGTGGGTCGTGTTGCTATGATCGGTTTCGCTGTAAGCCCCCTCTGTTTTTCTGTTACACACAAACTTTTTGTTACAAGGAAGAATATTTTGATATGAAATTTGAGTTTGTGAATAGGCATCGTTGCTAGGTGAGGCGTTGACTGGGAAAGGGATATTAGCACAGCTGAATTTGGAGACAGGAATACCGATTTACGAAGCAGAGCCATTGCTTCTCTTCTTCATATTGTTCACTCTGTTGGGTGCCATTGGAGCTCTTGGAGACAGAGGAAAATTCGTCGACGATCCTCCCACCGGACTCGAGAAAGCCGTCATTCCTCCTGGCAAAGGCGTTCGCTCTGCCCTCGGTCTCAAAGAACAAGGTTCTGAACCGTATTGCTCTACCAAATTTGATATTTTTTTTAATTATACAGGGGTATCCTGGCTCAACAGAAGTGGTTCAGACTAGTCACGTGTTGCCACGTGTCGGTCCCCTGTCCCTGGCGATGCCAATATGTTAATTCCACAGTGCCCAAGATTCGTAGTCTATAATCCATTAATGTTTGTTGTTTGGTTGTGTGAAGGTCCATTGTTTGGGTTCACGAAGGCGAACGAGTTGTTCGTTGGAAGATTGGCACAGTTGGGAATAGCATTTTCACTGATTGGGGAGATTATAACCGGAAAAGGAGCATTGGCTCAACTCAACATTGAGACTGGTATTCCCATTCAAGATATCGAACCACTCGTCCTCTTAAACGTTGCTTTCTTCTTCGCAGCTGCCATTAATCCTGGTAATGGAAAGTTCATTACTGATGATGGTGAAGAAAGCTAAACTCTTTATGTACTTTCAAGTTATTAGTGTGGTGAGACCATTATCATGTTGAGACAAAAGGAAATGGACAGCTTAAACTATTGTAATACTTAAATCCTTTTGTTTTAACTTGCTTTTTCTGATTATATCTCAAGTTCCTTTACACCTAGGCCAGGTTCTAAAATGCGTCGATTTCATCCGATTTCTCGGCGTTTAAGCGTTCCACGGCCAATCTCCGTGGCCTTTATGCCTTATTGGGACAAAAAAAATATGGGGTTTTCAAGTTTGAAATCGACGATTTCATCATAAATCAATCATATTTTTTATCAATAACAAATACACAAGGTTAAAAGACTCAAATCACCAAGAAAATTAAAGAAATAAGTTGTAAAACTATTCTGATACGGTTAGATTTAGGATTGCAGGTTGAAAGAGGAAAATGAAAGAGAAATGATATTTTTACCTTTCTATATTATGGAAACGTGGGAAATAGAATAGAAAGTGAAAATGGAATAGTACTGGAATGATGTGAAATAGTGTTACGTGTCTACCTTAGTTCATCAACTGACTTGGCGGTCACAAGGTTCATAGTGAGCTTTCGCTCTACAATGATTAACCATGGCTTGTGGTCTGGTGGTGGTTAACTTGAGGGTAAAAAGCGCAATACAGTGAAGCCACCAGAGTTCGAACCTTGGCCACTGGGGAATTAACATTTCGGCATCGCCAGGGACAGGGGACCAACACGTGGCAACACGTGACTAGTCTGGACCACTTCTGTGGGGCCAGGATATCCTTGTATAATTCAAAAAAAAAAATCAGGTTGATGATTTCGGATGACGCAAGTGATGAATCTGCTTGGGAATCACAACCACCCGCCTTAACTATAATGGACGGGCATGCAAAAACAGCTACCAATACCATGCCGTGAGTAAAAACGACTCACTCCCCCATGCATACTTGAGGAATTCGTCAATATTACCAAGCATGCTAACCACCTCGGGTCTGATTTTTGTTATCCCACAAGTAGGATAGAGAATACCATCAACCAAAACAACCAACGAAAGCCGCAAACGGGTCAAGGAATCCTTGTATCGTTTCCCGTTCACTAGACGATCCATTATCCAAGCAACTGTGGGCTTCTCCTCCCCACGAAACAAATCATCCCATATGGAGTTGGACGCTTTCCCTTTACTACCTCCCTTCCCTCGCCAAATAACTTTTTCATTTACCTCTCCTTCGACGCCACCACTGTCACCACAATTTAGGCCAGTGACAAGAGCAAAGTCTTGTATGGCATAATGAATGTGCTTTCCCACAAACAGCCACCAGATTTCTAAATCTTTCTCAGTTACCAACTGACGAGAGAGAATATAGTGCAAAAACATAACAGAGAAGGTATGTCCTCCCATCTGCAACACGCGACCAAACTGTGAAGCATTCAGCATCTCCAAGTGATCATTCTCTAATGCTTTCTTGATCAGATCAAGCCAACGGAGCTTGAAGTAGCTGTTAACACATTTACGCCCATACGGCTCGAAACCGGACTCGAAAAGCCTACTTGGGAGGCCTAATTCGTCCATAGCTAAACTTCATGATCACAAGGTAGAAACAGTTAGAACAAAACACTATATGTATCCGTCAAATAGAATAGTAAGGAAAATAAATAGAATGGAAAGCATGCATATATAGTCAACATATGACATGGAATAGTATAGACAAAGTTAACGCTCACTAAAAGAATAGAAGCACAAAGAGTTTTGTATATACTAGAAATGGAATAGACAAACAAACAAATGAAAAGACGGTGTACATATGTAACATATCAATGATTGGTCTCTGAAAAAAACCAATTGCATGTAATCACAAAGAACCCGATTGCATAGAAATATAGACCACAGCAGTACGCTTTACCCTACACAAACGATACTAATGGCGCAATAACCATAATATAATAGTGTAACTGGGTAGAAGACTCGAGATGTCGTAAACTACACAATCACAGATCAGCAATGGGGATATAAAAGATAGTACTAGGATGGAAAGCATGAATATATAGGCAAGAGGGAACATGGGATAGTATGTATGAGCTAATGCTTGGCAACCGCATATAGCACAAAGAGTCTTGCATATACGTGAAATGAAATAGCCAAACAAGTGGAATGGAATAGACATCATAAATATGTAACATATCAGTGATTGAAATAGCAGAAGAACATGATTGCACGCGATTGCATAAAAATATATAACGTATCAGTCCACATTCCCCATTCCAAACGAAAGTAATATTGTAATAACCCTAATATGTTGGTGTAATTGGGTAGTAGAATCGGGATGGCATAAACCAAACAATCACAAATAACCAGTGGAAAATCACAGTCGCTTGGGGTTGTGAAAACCGAAATGACATACATAACCGGGTGAAAGGAACTCGAACTTACTTCGCAAAAAATCGCTTTCACCATCACAATCGAAGGGGCACTCCGGCGGGTTCCAACTTCTTCTTTTTCTACTAGAAGGGAACTGTCGAAATGAGAGACAACATAGCCGGACTGTGCTTGTGCAAAGTGAACGGAGTACGAGGGGGAGACAATGGAGAAGACGACACTATTCACAGTTACCAACAAAAAGGAAGGTAAAGTAACTATGAAGAGGTGGGTGGAAACTGAATAACCACAACTTAATAGGAACAATTACCTTAATTAAAAAACTAAAAAAATGATGGCAGGTTTCCCGGTTGTGGGATGGGGGCAATATAGAAATTATTTATATTGTAACGCTCGTATATTGGTGGAGTAGGGATTTTAGCTATGCAGTGAATTATAATTTGTTTGATGGATATATGATACAATTTTCCTTAATATTTTCTGGGCCAAAAGTACTTAATAAGTTTAACAAAAAACATAACATCATAAATCCCATAAATATGTGTGATATATTTAATAAATATATATATTCATGTAAAGAAAACTATGAATCATAATGTGTAAGATTAGACATTGATAATTAAAATGTTTTAAAATGTAATTAAACTAAACATGTATAATTTTCAAACATGTAAACATGTATAATTTTCAATAATACACATTAATAATTAAAATGTTTTAAAATTTAATATTAAACTCTAAATTAATAAATTGTTTTAAAAATATATTAATGATTTAAATTTACATTTTAAACAATTATTTTTTTATGTAACTTTTAAAAATATAAAATTAAAAAATCTCTTCCCTAATTGGATGAATATAATATCACAATTTATGGCTAAATCAAACAACTAAATTACTACGTACGACACATTATATGTTATTTAATGTAACCATTTATAATTTATATTATATAAAAAATTATATACATAGAATAAAAAATATTTAGGTGTCAACATAAATAATATAATATATATAATATATCCATATATTATATAACATAAAATATAAACGAATATGATAATAATATAATATAATTTGAATAATATAATAAAAATCAGGCGTAATAATTCCGCGCATAACGCGGATCCGTATCTAATTTTTTTTAAATCATAAAATCATGGGATTTGTGCTTCAAAACCTGATTTTCTGTTTTCTGATTATATACTAACCATTAAACTACAGCATATACTTTTTTATTTGTCAGAATATATTGTATTTAACACCAAATATATAATAGCTTTAAAAAAAAAAACAATTCAAGTACTTTTCATTTTTTCCAATTTAATTTTAACTTGCAAGGCTCAAGTTGTCGAGTTTCTGAACATAGACCTAGGTGATTGATTTTAACATATTTAACAGACGGAGCTTTGAGATTTGAAAAATAACGTCAAAAAGTATCTTAAGAAGTTTTTTTTATATCAAATGACTATTCTATTACTCAAACTTGAGGTGGTATGGGAAGCCAAACCATAATAAAAGAACTAACTGTTATGAATATTGTATAATATCTTTGATGGAATGTTCTAGATTTACTTGATTCCTAAGTTTACTTGTTCTCCAAGCTATTGTATACCTATATATACGGTTCATTATCATTGTATACCTATATATACCAATTTCTTTATTTTCTCATTCTTTACTATAACATGTTATCAGTACAAGTCTCTAACCAAAAGAGTTAACCCTAATCGCTGGCCAAATCTAAAACCCTAGCCAAAAGATGTTTACATGTCGGCATATGTGTTCTCCTACTTTTGCTCACCTCCTACCACGGTTCAAACCAGAACCCTAACTATGAGCAAGTTTACAATCTGGGCCGGCGGTATTTTCAGTCGCAATGTTTCTATCAATATAAGTTTTACTTATAACTTTAAAACGTAAGATGAACATTTTTTGTACGTGTAGGTCTATAGCATTATTTCACTGAACTCAATCTCGTAAATATTGGACACTTTATTGATGCTTATTCTCTTGAGTTTAGTAACATCACGCCTCGTACTTGAGAATCTTAAATTTTATTAGTTTATATATGTTAGTATGCATATGAAAATCTGTTTGACTTTGAGGGTTAGATTAATATACCAATCGTTTTGTAACGCGATATAAATAAATCAATAAGCAATTGACTTAGATGTGTGTTGCTGGAATTTTATAATTACTAGATCGTTTTCCGCGCTACGAGCGGATGTTTGGGCTTTAAATCTAACAATAGATTTTGCTGTGTGAACAACTAATATCTTGAAACCATTATGATTTTTTATAAACTCTTTAGCACCTAACATATAGTATAAGAGGGAGAGGACATGCGTTGATTTTAGTTGTTTAAATGTTACATGTATATTTGACCCTTTTTAAAACTATAATTTAAATTGTGTTTAATTAGTTTGCTTTAATATCAATACTGAGTTCATAATACATATGTAATTTGGGAGGCGCTGAAATGTTGCTCTTAGTTAGGTTTTTCTTGATAATCATCTTCATTTTATAGGCATTTCTGGTCGAACTCATGTATTAAACTTTACTCTTATCCTATTTTTGAAGTTTGTGCATGATGATTTTTATTGTGTCATCAAAGTAAAATTGTGTCACCAATGATGTGGAGATTAATAACTTTTCTGTAAATAAAAGTTATTAATCAGTAGATATTACATTTTTAAGTTGTTTTTTATATCTATATATTTGGGGATAATACTTGTCACCATGGCACTTCTTTATAACTTCTCTGTCTACCATTTCAAAAGCTAAGCCTATGAAAATGTATTAAGTTAGGTAAAACCACAAATCTTATGTTTCTTTATATCCAGTTTGCACTGCTGATGCAACCCTGACTGAACCAGTTGCTAATCTGGATCTAGACGAGCTGGATGAAGCTGACAATGTCTAAGGAGCTGGAAAGAAGCTCGAGCTGATTGTGAATGATGATATTGGCATGATGGATTAGGCTGGAAGAGAAGAAATTCGGCCCAATTTTTTTGTTGCATCAGATGGCCTTTTTCAGCCCCAAAAGATATCAAATACACAAGTTAAGGATCCAATATGTCTTGCTGATGGGCAAGCCACAAAAATGAAGTCAAGAAATCAGCCAAAATAATTTATTGAGTTTTCAAAAAAAAATTTAGTTTTAATTAAGTTTTTCTAATTTTTCTACAATTTTAGGACTTTTCAATTTCTTCTTCTCCACTTAAACTCTCCTTTGTTTCAGAAACTATTATTCACTTTTTTATCAAAAAAAAATCTCTAAACTTGTGAGTCCTTTGTTCATCATATGAACATTGATTTCTAAGGAGTTCATTCTCCAATTGCATCTTGTTTGTGATTGAAATCAGAGTTCATTCTCTTGATCACTAACACATCTATACAAGATTTGATCAGTCCATAGATCATTTCTAAAGATCATCCAATCGATCCATCCATTTCCATCTGAATCAACCCATATCTCTCTCAAACCATCAGATCATCCTTCAAAAGAATCAGGGACAAAAGAATCTCCTCATAAGGGATTCATCAAGTGGTATCAGAGCAGATCTGAAGGCTCTTGATCTTGGTTTGATTCTGAAACTCTCAAAATCTGGGTTTGCATCTGAAAATCTCTATTTCTTCTTTGTTTGGAGAATCTGATTTCTTTCTCTGTAATTCTCATAAAGTTCTTATCTTTCTATCTGTATAATCTGCAAGAGGGCCAACCAAATAAAAAAAAGAAAAGAAAAGAAAAAGAATTTTGAAAAGTTGAAGAGAAATCCAACTTGGCTGAAGAGAAATGAAAAGAATGGAAAAGGCTGATATTTTCCAAAAGAAACATGCTGATGATTTCTTTGGTAATGTATCTCAGGTTCAAAAAGATGCAAAGATCAAAAGGAGGAGCAAAATACCATCTTTTGTGGCAGAAATAACCATGATGGTTACTTGGAGTGGGAGCAGAAAATGGAACTTGTCTTTGATGACCAAAATTATTCAAAAAGCAAAAAGGTTAGATTGGCTACATCAGAGTTTTGTGGAGATGTCATTCAATGGTGGGATCAGCTTGTCACTACCAGAAAAAGAACAGGACAAGCACAAGTTGCATCCTGGTTTGAGCTCAAACACTTCATGAAGAAACATTTTGTTACTGAGAACTATAGCAGAAAACAACCAAGACAGGCCAAATAGGAGATAAGAACTTTCCATGATCATGATCACCTAAGAAAGTCTCAGTCATATAAGCAAAGAAGGCCAGACCCAAGTCCTCTTTCAAGAGTCAATGAGCCACTGTGTTCTAAGAAAGAATCAGCTATCCAATAGCTGAAAACAGAGCCATCTAAGGTAAGTAAAGAACCTGAGATAGAAAAGGAATTTTCTCATTTCTCTCCTCAATCTGAGCTTATTATCAATAGAACCTATAATGAACTAACTTGTTTTGAACCGGTGCAACCGAGTAGCCTTGTTTCAGTGCCTCATGTTTCAGCAGAACACTCACAAGAAACAGAACAAAAGAGTTTAACAGAAAGTGGAGTGTTGGAGCAACAAATAAGCTTGGAACCAGAAACAACTCATGCGCCTTTGTCTCCTAACTCACAAGAGAACTGTAAGGAACTGATTATGGTTAATTCTCTGCCTGAAATGTTTGTTAAGGTCGGTTCCAGGATGTCAAACGTTTTGGTCCAGACAAGGTAAAAGAATTTTGTGTTTCAAGCTCTGTTTTTGAAAACATGATTAACTCTTTTAAAGTATTTGAACCAGATAAACTCTTTGATCAGAAAGCTTTTCAGTCTTTTAGTTAACTCAATCCTTGTTTTGAGTTTTGATCAGTTTATGGAACATAACAAATGCCTTGATCACTCTGAAAAGAAACTAGAGCTTGTTCTGCAACAACCTAATTTATGTTTCAGAAAACCTTGTAATTCTTTTGTTTGCTTTGATGATAATGGATTTGATCTGAGTTTTTATAGTCATGAACTGATTACTGTGAATTTGTTTGCATCTGATTATGCTTTGAACAAACCTAGAAAGTTGCAGGAACATAAAACACTTAGGGCAGAAACCGAGTTTGTTTATGAATCTGTTTTGAAACCTGCTCATGCTTGTTTTGAAACTGATAAATCTTGGTTTGTTTTGAGATCATGCTTGAAGAATAGTGTTATTTTGAGCTTTGATGATATTCTGGTTTATAATACACTTTGATAAACATGTTGAGTCTTTGCTAAATGATTCTCAGTTTGAACTTAATCATTTGTCTTCTAATTGTGAGAAAGTTAGGCACAAATTGAAGTTGTTTGTTATTGAGTGCATTGATACCATTTTGGTTTACAATACTTACTTTGATGTGTATCTTAAAAGTCTGAAACAAGTGCAACATGTTCTCAGAAAGAAATGTTTGGTTATTTATCACATTAAGAACATGTTTTTCCTATATGACACTGGATTTCTAGTCTCTGTTTTGACTATCCATGAACAGCAGGATCAGTCTCAGAGGGTTGCAAGGAACCATAGCAAATGCAAATCTTATAAGCCTGAGATTTGAAGATGGAAGTACTTGAGGAAAATGGCTTCAAAACTCCAAGGAAGTTTATATCCAAATCCTTACTTTAATGTTGCTTTCATGCTTATTTTCTTGATTATTTGTATTGCTACTTATTTGTTTCCTTTTGATGTAGGAGATACAAATTTGAGGACAAATCTTTTTAAAGGAGGAGGGGATGATGCAACCCTGACTGAACCAGTTGCCGATCCGGATCTAGACGAGCTGGATGGAGCTGACAATGCTTAAGGAGCTGGAAAGAAGCTGGAGCTGGAAAGAAGCTGGAGCTGATTGTGAATGATGATATTGGCATGATGGATCAGGCTGGAAGGGAAGAAATTCAGCCCAATTCTTCTGTTGCATCATATGGCCCTTTTCAGCCCAAAAGGAGATTAAATACACAACTTAAGGATCCAATATATCTTGCTGATGGGCAAACCACAAAAATGAATAGGCCTGGGCATTCGGGTCTTCGGGTCGGGTTCGGATCGGGTCCTTTTGGGTTCGGGTTTTTCGAGTCTTAGAGTTTAGGACCCAATCGGGTATTTGAAATTTTTGGTTCGGGCTCGGTTCGGGTCTTGTCGGGTCCGGGTTGGGTCGAGTCTTAAATAGTTATACCCAAAAGGGTAATTAAAAAAATTCGGTTTGGGTAGGTTCCAGGTCGGGTTTTGTTCGGGTCCAGCCCCAAAAAAACCCCAAGACATAAAAATATACATGAAAATATTTAAAATATTCAAAAAAGATCTAAAATTTTATCCAAAATATGAACAGAAAACATGAAAAATACCCAAAAACACAAATATGAAAGTTAAAAAAATATTCACAATACCAAAAATATATGAAAACACCCAAATATACCGTATATATACTAAATTTTCAGGTATTTCGGGTACCTGTCAAATTTTGGGTTCGGATCGGGTCGGGTCCAAGACCCACGTGTCCTCCCCAACAAGACCTAATAGGGTAAAATGATCGGTTCGGGTCCTACCCGGACCCGGATTTTTCGGGTCGGTTCTGGGTTGGATCTTCGGATCCGGGTATAATGCCCAGGCCTAAAAATGAAGTCAAAAAGTCAGCCAAAATAATTAATACTGAGTTTTCAAAACAATTTTATTTTAAATTAAGTTTTTTTAATTTTTCTACAATTTTATGACTTTTCAATTTATTCTTCTCTACTTAAACTCTCCTTTGTTTCAAAAACTATTATTCACTTTTTTATCAAAAAACTCTGTAAACTTGTGAATTCTTTGTTCATCATATGAACATTGATTGCTAAGGAGTTCATTCTCCAATTGCATCTTGTTTGTGATTGAAATCAGAGTTCATTCTCTTGATCACTAACACATCTATACAAGATTTGATCAATCTATAGATCATTTATGAAGATCATCTAATCAATCCATCCATTTCCATCTGAATTAACTCATATCTCTCTCAAACCACCAGATCATCTTTCAAAAGAATCAGGGACAAAAGGATCTCCTCATAAGGGATTCATCAACTGCACTTAAGGAAGGAGTGTCATATATGAACATTGATTGCTAAGGAGTTCATTCTCCAATTGCATCTTGTTTGTGATTGAAATCTGAGTTCATTCTCTTGATCACTAACACATATATACAAGATTTGATCAATCTATAGATCATTTATGAAGATCATCTAATCAATCCATCTATTTCCATCTGAATTAACTCATATCTCTTTCAAACCATGAGATCATCTTTCAAAAGAATCAGGGACAAAAGGATCTCCTCATAAGGGATTCATCAACTGCACTTAAGGAAGGAGTGTCATGTATGATTTTTCTTTTGGCTAGTTAGTCTTTATATGTCCAACCTCTCCTCAGCTTCTGTTTTGCCCTCCCCCCCCCCCCCCCCCCCCCCCCCCNGGGAACTTTGTCGCTTGGACTGAAGTTTGAAGCAAAGCCGCATGAAGGTTTAATTGGTTACAGTGATAGTAGTTACAACGTTGATCCGGATGATGGTAAGAGTACCACCGGACATATCTTTTATCTTGGTGGAAATCCTATCACATGGTGCTCTCAGAAGCAAGAGATAGTGGCTTTATCATCTTGTGAAGCAGAGTTTATGGCTGCAACTGAGACAGCAAAACAAGCCGTGTGGCTGCAAGACCTCCTTGGAGAGATTCTCGGCCAAACAAGCAAGAGGGTGGTGATAAGAATTGATAACAAATCTGCAATAGCTTTATCCAAGAATCCGGTATTTCACGGACGTAGCAAGCACATTCACACAAGATTTCATTTCATCCGAGAGTGTGTTGAGAAAGGCCTTGTAAGCGTGGAACATGTGGCTGGAGTAAAACAAAAAGCTGATATACTTACTAAGGCACTTGGAAGATTGAAGTTCAAGGAAATGAGGAGTCTTATTGGAATTCAAAATGTGAAGAAAGAAGATTTCAAGCTTAAGGGGGAGAATGTTGAGATAAGCATGAAATAGATTAATCCTAATGAGTTTAGGAAATAGAGTTATGTTAATCCTAATGAGCTTAGGATAGTTAGAGTATTATATAAAAGATGCAAAGAGTGTTTTGCATAACACATGAGTTGTGAGCAATCTTAGTTTTGAGTTATTTTCTAAGATATTGAGAGATTAATAAAGAGTTTATTAAGAGTTTGATTCAATATTTGGTATCAGAGCAATTATATTGAATCAAAGAAAGGATGGGAGATATTATTGCAGTGAATACGAGCAAGAGCAGTGGCCCCTCGTCCATACAATGTCCGTTGCTTAACGACACTAATTATACAGTATGGACGATGAGAATGCAGGCAGCTTTGAGAGTTCATAAGGTCTGGGAGGCCATTGATCCAGGAGAAAAGAGTGGAGACAAGAATGACATAGCACGAGCACTGCTGTTTCAATCTATAGCAGAATCATTACTCCTTCAGGTGGGAAACCTTGATACCGCTAAAGAGATTTGGGAGGCGATAAAGATGAGACATATGGGTGCTGATCGTGTGCGAGAGGCACGTTTGCAGACACTGATAGCCGACTTCAATCGACTAAAGATGAAGGATACCGACTCCATTGATAGCTTTGTTGGGAAGATCTCCGAGCTATCAACAAAGTCAGCAGCATTAGGGGAAGTCATTGAAGAACCTAAGGTTGTCAAGAAGTTTCTCCATAGTTTACCAAGAAAGAAATACATACACATCATAGCCGCTTTAGAACAAGTCTTAGATCTAAACAAGACAAGTTTTGAGGACATCGTGGGACGATTAAAGGCTTATGAAGAAAGAATCTCAGAGGAGGAAGAAGAGAAACTAGAGGAGCAAGGACAAAACAAACTCATGTATACGAATGCAGATACACAAGCTCAAACACAATCTTACCAAGAGAGATACGATCCTTCAAGGAATCGTAACAGAGGTGGTCGCTATGGGTATCGAGGAAGAGGCAGGGGCCGCAATGGTTATCAAGCAAACGGAGGTTATTATGGACGCGAAAGAGATGCTTCCAGGGTGGTATGTTTCAGGTGTGATAAGTTAGGTCACTTTGCACAGAATTGTCCGGATCGCTTGCTTAAGCTTCAAGAAACACAAGAAAACGAAACAGATACTACACATGAGGCTGATGAACTGATGGTAAACGAGATTGTGTACCTTAACGAACAGAAAGTCATCCCGAATAAACTTGATACCAGTACAGCAAGGGACAATCTATGGTACCTAGACAATGGAGCCAGTAACCACATGTCCGGTAATCTTGAGTATTTCGCAAAGATTGATAGAAGAATAACCGGGAAGGTAAGATTTGGAGATGATTCTAGGATAGATATAACTGGAAAAGGCTCAATTGTCTTCATAACCAAGAATGGTGAACGAAAAATACTCTCTGATGTGTACTATATTCCAAACCTACGAAGCAACATTATAAGCCTTGGACAAGCTACCGAGACAGGATGTGAGATAAGAATGAAGGAAGACTTGTTGTTCTTATATGACCGAGATGGCAAGCTGATCGTGAAAGCAAATAGGTCACCAAATCGCCTATACAAGGTGATCTTGGAGGCAGAAAGCACAAGATGCTTGCAGATGGTTCACCATAAAGAAACATCAAAGTGGCACTCACGCTTAGGACATGTGGGTTTAAGCAACCTAAAGCTGATGATAGATAAAAATATGGTGATCGGCATGCCCCGCTTTGCAGTCGAGAAAGAGACATGTATGGCATGTTTACGCGGGAAACAAATCAGGAAATCGTTTCCTCAAACAAGTTCTTACCGTGCATCTAAAGTTCTGGAACTAGTACATGGTGATCTCTGCGGTCCGATCACACCATCTACAGCTGGGAAAAACAGATATGTCTTTGTTTTAATCGACGATTATTCTAGATATATGTGGAGTATTCTCATGAAAGAAAAAAGCGAAGCTTTCACTAAGTTCAAAAAATTTAAAAGCTTGGTTGAACAAGAAACAGGGACAAAGATTAAAACACTTCGAACTGATCGGGGAGGGGAATTTACATCACAGGAATTCAAAGAGTACTGCGACAACTCAGGCATTGAACGTCATCTAACAGCTCCATATTCCCCACAGCAGAACGGAGTTGTCGAAAGAAGAAATAGAACACTGCTAGAGATGACACGGAGCATTTTAAAACACATGGATGTCCCAAATTTCTTGTGGGGAGAAGCAGTAAGACACGCAACTTATCTCATTAACAGGATAGTAACAAGAACATTAGTGTTACAAACACCATACGAGTGTTTTAAAGGAAAGAAGCCGAGTATTGGGCACATCAAAGTCTTTGGATGTATTGGATACGTAAAGATAGATACCCCACATCTGAAGAAATTGGACGACAGATCGAGAGCCTTAGTTCATCTTGGAACCGAACCCGGAACAAAGGCCTATAGACTTCTTGATCCCTCCACTCGCAGAATAATTGTTAGCAGGGACGTGGTCTTCAGTGAAGATCAGAGATGGAGATGGTTAGAAACAGAGAAAGAAACACACAACAATGGCAGTGTGATCGACTTCGGTTTCAGAGAACCCGAAGAGGAAGCCACACCACGAACTGTGGTGAATGAAGTAAGTAGCGAAAGTGAGGATGAAGCTGAAACCGAAAGCTCAGAGGAAAAACAAGAAGAGTCACCGGTGATATTAAGGCGTTCTTCACGGATAATTAATAAACCCAACTACCTTGATGATTATGAGCTCTTGTGTGAGGAAGAAGATGAGATGTACGAGACTTTGTGTGAAATTGAATACGAACATCTCTTAATGCTTGTAAACGAAGAACCATGGAATTATGAAGAAGCAAAAGAATTTAAAGTCTGGAGAGATGCATGCGAAGACGAGATCAAATCGATAGTTAAGAATGATACGTGGGTACTAGTTGATCTTCCTGTGAACTGTAAAGCGATAGGATTAAAGTGGGTCTTCAAGGTTAAGAGAAACTCTGATGGTAGTATTAACAAGCACAAGGCCCGCTTGGTTGCAAAAGGATACATACAGAAACATGGAGTAGACTATGACGAAGTATTCGCACCGGTTGCACGAATAGAGACAGTTCGTTTGATCATTGGAATGGCAGCCTCGTATGGATGGGAGCTACACCATCTTGATGTTAAGACCGCCTTCTTACATGGTGATCTAAAGGAAGAGGTCTTCGTATCACAGCCAGAAGGTTTCATCATGCGAGGACAAGAGACAAAAGTTTATAAACTAAAGAAAGCATTATACGGTCTTCGCCAAGCCCCAAGAGCATGGAACGAGAAGCTTAATGCTGTGCTACTCGAGCTGAACTTTGTACGGTGTCTTAAAGAACCGTCCCTGTATCGGAAGGGCGAGCAAGGACGTTTGTTGGTAGTAGCAGTGTACGTAGATGACCTGCTCGTAACAGGTTCTAGCATCGATATGATCATGGTGTTTAAGAGAGATATGGCAGCAAAGTTTGACATGACTGACCTCGGCAGATTGAGCTATTACCTTGGAATAGAAGTTACACAAGAGAAGGGATGTATTGTGCTAAGTCAAGAAAAATATGCTGCCAAGATACTCGAAGAAGCCGGCATGAGGGGATGTAATGCAACGCATATACCTATGGATGCAGGCGTAAAGTTGGGAAAAGCAGAGAAGGAGAAGAGTGTGGATGAAAGGGAGTTCCGGAGACATATCGGCTGCTTGCGATATTTGATACACACAAGGCCGGATCTAGCTTGCAGCGTGGGTATCTTGTCACGCTATATGCACAATCCGAAGGAATCACACAAGGCTGCTTTGAAACAAGTCCTAAGGTACTTACAGGGAACTTTGTCGCTTGGACTGAAATTTGAAGCAAAGCCGCATGAAGGTTTAATTGGTTACAGTGATAGTAGTTACAACGNCAGAGAAGGAGAAGAGTGTGGATGAAAGGGAGTTCCGGAGACATATCGGCTGCTTGCGATATTTGATACACACAAGGCCGGATCTAGCTTGCAGCGTGGGTATCTTGTCACGCTATATGCACAATCCGAAGGAATCACACAAGGCTGCTTTGAAACAAGTCCTAAGGTACTTACAGGGAACTTTGTCGCTTGGACTGAAGTTTGAAGCAAAGCCGCATGAAGGTTTAATTGGTTACAGTGATAGTAGTTACAACGTTGATCCGGATGATGGTAAGAGTACCACCGGACATATCTTTTATCTTGGTGGAAATCCTATCACATGGTGCTCTCAGAAGCAAGAGATAGTGGCTTTATCATCTTGTGAAGCAGAGTTTATGGCTGCAACTGAGACAGCAAAACAAGCCGTGTGGCTGCAAGACCTCCTTGGAGAGATTCTCGGCCAAACAAGCAAGAGGGTGGTGATAAGAATTGATAACAAATCTGCAATAGCTTTATCCAAGAATCCGGTATTTCATGGACGTAGCAAGCACATTCACACAAGATTTCATTTCATCCGAGAGTGTGTTGAGAAAGGCCTTGTAAGCGTGGAACATGTGGCTGGAGTAAAACAAAAAGCTGATATACTTACTAAGGCACTTGGAAGATTGAAGTTCAAGGAAATGAGGAGTCTTATTGGAATTCAAAATGTGAAGAAAGAAGATTTCAAGCTTAAGGGGGAGAATGTTGAGATAAGCATGAAATAGATTAATCCTAATGAGTTTAGGAAATAGAGTTATGTTAATCCTAATGAGCTTAGGATAGTTAGAGTATTATATAAAAGATGCAAAGAGTGTTTTGCATAACACATGAGTTGTGAGCAATCTTAGTTTTTGAGTTATTTTCTAAGATATTGAGAGATTAATAAAGAGTTTATTAAGAGTTTGATTCAATAGTGAATCTAGTTCTTTCCATTCTAGTTTGGCTTATTGGTCGTGAGAGTTAGTGTAACACACGGACATAAATACGGTTAAAAATTTACAATAATGTACTTCAGACTCTGTTTTCTGCAAATATTTGTACATGTAATGGTAACCAAACATGAAGGTTATATATGGCCCTGGTAATGGACGTGGTCCAATGAAAAGAATAAGGAGACCAATTAAAGCTTCTGTAATCTAAAAGAGATGTAAAGTGTTGGAGGGCCAAAAACCAGAAGGCAAATCAGAAGAAAGTGTTTTCATTATAAGAAGCAAAGCAAAAGGCTCGAGGCAAAGAAAGTAAAGGGAAATCCTAGGAATAAAGTTAACAACTTAAATATTGATAGATAATGGTGCTATCAAGCGACCATGGATTGGCTGGGTGGAGTCTGGCCGATTTACCCACGTTTAGTGCATGTTGCTTTCTCTTTGCTGGATGCAGTTGGCTCAGCTGCGATACAGGTTCCACCTATGGCAGAGGTTCAGACATGAACTGTTACAGGAGCTTTTTATGCTTCATCTACTGCGTCAGGTTTGATTTTTGCAACTACTCGTCTGCAACTGCTGGACAAACCACCTTGGTTACAGTCAAGGTTTGTCTCTTCGCTGTATTGTAGCTGGAGATTTTGACCCTGAATTTGTGTGTCTGACCAATGGTATCCACCAGACATTGTGGAGCTGCATCTCATGGTTAACACCCATGCCGACATTACCCTGCCAGATAGAACATGGTTACGTAAGTTAAGCTCGTTTAGAATTTTAACAATAAGATGAGTGTGAGTTACTGAAGAAGATAGAGAAACAGAGCAAGATACAGAGGATGAACTTATACTTTCTTATTATTTTCGTTGGATACAAACGTTACATTGTCATGCCCTTTTATACAAAACACAATCCTAGGGTTTATCATGTATCCTTGTCAGCATGTGACAGCACACTGAGTCAAGGATCCAAATCCGTTTTGCATACCAATCTTGTGAGCTGNGCATGAAATAGATTAATCCTAATGAGTTTAGGAAATAGAGTTATGTTAATCCTAATGAGCTTAGGATAGTTAGAGTATTATATAAAAGATGCAAAGAGTGTTTTGCATAACACATGAGTTGTGAGCAATCTTAGTTTTGAGTTATTTTCTAAGATATTGAGAGATTAATAAAGAGTTTATTAAGAGTTTGATTCAATAGAAGTGCGGGTTTTTTTCTAGCTGAGAAAAAAAGTTATCTTACACAGCTTGCGAATATAAGACAACATATGACATGTTGTATCATAGATTGGATTTGAAGTGTGGCGCACCATATTGTTTTTCCTCTTTTTGGAGAAAATGTTTGTTAACACTTAACACTGAATCAGCAAAAAAAAAAAAAAAAAAAAAGCATGCACTCACATGTGACTGAGGGAAAAACGTTATAAAATGCACGTATCAGACAAAAAAACAAAGACTATTGAAATAGTAATCAATGATCAACTAGAGATTATTAAATATCGCAGGAATACTAAAGCCTTATCTTATGAAACTCAGATTCTGCTTCTTTATAGATTTGCCACCAGAAAAGAGGTCATATTGATAGTTTAATCAATTTAATTATTTTTTTGTAAAACTGTTTTTGGCCAAGCATACGATTGTTTCTCTTAGAATAACATTTTTATAAAGATCTAGTAACATATAACAAGATTTCCATCAACTAACTTTTTGTGTGAGATTCACATTTCTAAATCTATGTTAAATTATAATGAAAATGAAATTCATAGATTTTAGAAGCCCACATACAAATTTTATGTACAAGGTAATTTTCTCTTCTGTGCTTCATGAAGTCCAATCATTTCTCTATACAAAAGTGAATAATGAATAGTTTTATTAAATTTATCACATAACTCAAAAATGATATCTTTAAATATAAGTATCTATAATATTCAATGTGTTTTGATACTGGGTGATATATTAACAAAAACATGTTTTACAGTCCACTTATTTTCTTCCTCCTCTTCTTGGTTCATTTATAGATTCCATGCAACGATGATTAAGAAATTTGAACGATCATTAAGTAGATTTTTCTCTGTAAAACTAATTTGTGCTCTTCTGATAAACTAGTTTGTGTTCTAAATTTCAGTTTCAAAATCTTGTTTGAGTATAATTCAAATTACTTAGGATCTAAACTAGCTTATACATAATCTGGATAAGAGTGATTAATGTTCAAAAAAATACACAAAACTTCATAATTTGCATAATGTTGATTGAAGCATCGAGTGACACGTTACGCTCATGGCAATGATGAGTCTTGTGAGAACAAAGAAGTGGGACTTTTATCTTTTCTTCAAAGTGTATCCAATAAAAATTTTAAATTGAAATTGAAATGAAACCACATATATATGCTTTTTTGTTTAGAAAGAGACAAGGCATAAAGAAACACATTAACAAGGAGACGTTGTCCAAGTATAAGCCATATCTCAATCTCTTAGTGAAGAAGTAATGGTTTATTTCTATATTTTAAAAATGTGACTTAAAGTATTCATTTTTTTTTTCCAAAAAACAGTATTCATTTTTAATGATTTTGTCATTTCAGTGTGAGATTCAATATACTGCATACCAATATAAACAGTTATAATATATGATAGATATAATAACGAAATAATATAATTTATAGATATTATAAATAAATACAATAGAACGATGTTCTTGTAAGAAATGGTGGCTTTCAGAAAATAGTTTTTTATTTATCCGTGTTTTGAAATGAGTAGAAATATTTATCAAATTTTATATTCGGTTGCTTAGACCATCTTTATCTTTACTCTATAATTTACTCCAAAAATGAAGTAGAAAATGAAGTATGAACAAAAAATAAAAGATTATTCCAAAAATAAAGTAAATTTTTATTTTTTATTCATACTCTATTTTTCACTCTATTTTTGGAGTAAATTATGGAGTAGGGACGAAGATGCCCTTATACATATTTAAAATTGTTATTAAACGTACAAGTTAGCGCATTCAAACTTTATATTATAGTTTTATGCAGACAATTCGTAAGTGAATTATGGCTATATTGATTGGGTTTTGTTTATAAATAGAAATGTACCACATAACCGTTTTCAGTTGCATAGTTCCAGTATCTAATTTATGGATTTGAGTTGACAAAATATCATAAATGTAAAAATGATACTATTTTCGCTAAGTAAATACTCCATAATATTTTAATCGGGAGCATTTGGTTTCGCGGTTGATCTGTGTTAACAAAAACTTTTAAAAAATAGTTTATAGAACAAAAAATAAAAACAAATTTTATAAACTACTATAAATCCCAGAGTATTTTAATTTGACACGATAAACAGGTTTTGTACTTTTTTTTGTCAAGACATGCTTTGTACTAATCATTCAAGTCCTAAAGAGTTATGCAAATAAAAATTAAGTATGGTGATACACATTAGTTTAAGAGATTATTTTATTTTGATTAAAATAAAAAGCCACTTAATGGGTATAGAAAATTATAGTGTGCTGCTATGAGTCGGGTAAGAAATAAGAAAAGGGTGCAGATAATGCTTGTAACTTTTTAGCAATGTAACTAAAAATGTGTTATTAACTTTCATTGCTAAATATCTACATACATGCCGCCCATAATTAACTTTCATTATATATAGATATTTGCTGATTCACATATTTCTATAAAATAACTTTAATTTTGAGTCATATAATAATAATTAATTTGAGAAAATAGCATTACAACTAGGCCTCACACATTTATTCAAAACAAATAAAAAAACTAAATTGTACCAAACTAAAAAAAAAAAACAGAAACAAATTTTATAAATATTTGCACAGAGTTTAATTATATCTTTTAAATCAAAAAACCAAACCAAATAAAAATGTATATCAAAATTTTAAATACAATTTATATACCTAAAATATTTGTTATATTTAGTTTTAAGATGATCAAATATCTTAAGAATGTTTTATAAACCGAATTATCTGAAAACTGAATTATCTAAATATTTTTATTAAAAATATTTTAATTATCAAAATTATTTGATATCTTATACAAACAAAATCGAAATATCTTATATTTTCTATGAAAAATCAGAATTGTCTATAAACCGAATTAGACCCGGTAATTTTTAAAAAAATTAATATATTTTTAACTTTGTTATTCAAACTAAACTAAAAATCAACGTAGTAAATTTCGTAAATATTTGAATAGATTCTATATTTATGGAACCAAAAAAAACTAAAAAGGTAAATTAACCAAACCCATTCGAAAACTTGAAATGCCTAGGGCTAATTGCAACCATTCCTTGACAAGTAGTATTCATTTTCTTGTTCCATAACTAAACATGTTTCATATTGTTGCCTTTTCCTTAGCTTCAATGATTTTTCTTTACCTTGACTGCAAAAATGTAAATCACATAGCACATAATTGGCAAATTAGAAGTATAAAATATAGTGTACGACATTGTTTGACAAGTGAGACATGGCTTTTTAGCTAACAAACTTTTAGGAACTGCACACTTTCCATAATCAAATAGTATTGTATAACAAAGTTACTATGTTACTTGTTTGATTGACATACAAGGAAAAGGGTGTCAAATGAAAATATTAGGACACAAGACTAGATTTTTGCTAGGTTTTTAGTTCTAAGAAATTGAAGTGTGAAACATGTATGAAACTCTTTTTGCATATAAAAACAAAATAACAGTAATTCACTCGAAAAAGAAGATTAATGCCCCGCAAAAAAAGAAAAAAAAGAAAATGCACTTAATGACCCTTTATAAATACTCACATTGCAAAGCTATATCCTCTCAAGCTAACAATAAAAAGAAAAAACTAAGAGAAAAACAGACTCAGACTCTCCTCTGATTCTTTTCTCATCGACTCCGATGGATTCACTTAGTAGTACCCAAAAGTCTAAACCAAGAAAGATGAAGTCTGTTGTGAAGAAGTCTCGAGTTCAAATACTCTTAGATTTGTTTTACCTGGTGATCCAAATAACTGTAGTTATGGTTACAGTAGCCAAGCTCTGTTACCAACTAGTCATCATGTTCGAGGACTCTGGTTCTGGTCTCACACGTTTTCTCATCAACCGCCATCTTGCTTTCGTCTTGGGGAACGCGGTAGTCATCACTATAGTTGCCAAGTGTGGTCTCTTTGTGGATCAAGAACCAGATGCAGGGAGAAACAGCAATGATTTTTACGAGGAGTTTGTTCGGGAGAGCTCAAGACGAGAACAGAGCACTGAAGATAAAGGAGAGAAACAGAAAAAGATTGATAACAGTGCGAAACAGAGCTGCGACGAGGAGAAGGACGTAACTGTGAAGAGACACAGACAAATCATTACACAAAAACAGGAAAGTACAAAGAAGAGTTACGAAAGGAGTCGGTCAGAGAATCTCGAGGGCTCGAAGAAGAGTTCTTGTGGAAGGTTGAGGAGATCGGAGACTGAGAGGCATTCTGATGATGAACTCAGGTACAAGATCGAGTCTTTCATTGCGAGGCAGAGGAGGAACCAAAATGATGAAGAGTTTTGTATTGTTTAGATGTTAAGAAAAGAAAAGCAAGGAAAAAAAAAGGAAGAAGAAGAAGAAGAAGAAAAACTTTAGTTTATGCAAATAACATTCACATATATTTTGTGTGTTTGTAAATATACGGGTAAAAAATTAAAAATAATTCGAAGCCCGAGCATAAACTGTTGTTTGGCTTTTTTTTTTTTTTTTTTTTTTTTTTTTTTTTTTTTTTTTTTTTTTTTTTTTTTTTTTTTTTTTCTTTGTATAATTTTGTTCGGTCTTGTAAATAGAATATATATATTTTTATTTTCTGTAAGTTTGATGTTAAAATGATTAAGTTTGTTGTAGACATATAATATGATGACTAAGAAGTTTTCTCCATTGGTTACTGGTCGAGCCAGAAGGAAAGAATTAAAAGAGCCGTTCATAGCTCTATACGAAGCATGTCATATCCCCCAAGAGTAAAGCTGTCAAATGATCCGTCGAGAGACCATTTGGGCATGACCAAATAGACAATTTCAGTTATGGATAATATTAGGTGATACATATTGGACAATGGTCCAAAAATATCCAAAACCAATAAAAATTATGTCCAAATGGTCAAACTCATAGACACCCAATGATTTATTTATTTGTACTTATTTAAATTTTATAAAATCTGTGATTTATTTATTTGTACTTAATTAAATTTTATAAAATCTGTAAATATCATTTTTTATAAAACAAGTAATGTCTAAATTAAACAATACCAAAATCTCAAAAAACTCAAACAATACCAAAATCTCAAACTCACAATATCAAAGTCTTAAAAAACTCAAACATACCAAAGTCTCAAACTCACAATATCAAAGTTATAAAGATCTCAATCTCATTATCTAAGAAGTAAACTCAATCTCATCACCTATTTCTTGAAAGCCACGGAACCAGTTCATTGCGCAGATCAAAGCTTGAACATTTGTTGGTAAAAAACAGCTTTTATACTTGTTGAGAACTCAGCTACCAATGCTAAATGATGATTCCGACGCAACTGTTGTGATAGGAATTCTGAGAACATCGCAAGCCATTGAAGACAACTATTTAAAGCGGCTTGCATTTTGTCTTTCCAGTATAACACAACATCCAAACTTCTAAAGCTCTCCATATCAACCACTGGCTCATCCAAGTATATGTCTAATAGTGATTTCCCACTACTACCCGTCTTTTGAGAGAAGTAAGCATAAAAGCCCTATAAACAACAACAAACCATTCGAGAAATCATTATTCTACAAGTCTTAAGTTTCAAACATGTCTACAAGTCTTAAGTTTCAAGCATGTCTACTGCTTATTACCTGACACCATCAAGAGCACTGTTGGAACAAAACCAGAGAAGTCTACAAGTACAGAAGCATATCTACAAGTCTTAAGTCTAAAATCTGAAACAACTATGCCGACAAGTACAGAAGCATGTCTACAAGTCTTAAGTCTAAAATATGAAACAACTATGCCTACAAGTACAAAAGTACAAGTTGGAACAAAACCAGAAAAGTAGTATAAACTTACATCATATCCTGAAGGGATGCTGTGTCGAGGAGCATGTGAATTAGATGCTCTAGTGATGCTTGTGTCTTTCTTATATGCTCCAAAAAGCTTGACCATCTTGCCACGAATATACTCTAAGTTCAATTTTGCAGTGTCTGGATCTAGAATATTGTAACAATACTCAAGAAAAGCAAACTTCAGTCGAGGATCAAGTACTGCCGCAATTGCTAATATGTCACTGAACTCCTCCCAGTATTTGTCGAATTTCTCTTTCATTGCCTTAACCATTTCACAAATAACTCGATCCTCTGAATCTTCATAACCTTTTAACCAACACTTAATCGACCACACTTGCATAAAGTACAAGTTTGTTGTCGGGTAAGATGAACCAGAAATGAGCTTTGTGACTTCAGCAAATAGTTCCAATAGCTTGTTGATCTGTTATGATCTGTCCCACTCTAGCTCAGACGGAAAGCTCTTGTAGCTTCTATCAACTTCTCTAAGGTTTCTCAAGGCTTCCTTAAAATCAATAGCCCTCGATAGCATCATGTGTGGGGAATTCCAGCGTGTAGCCACTTCAGCTCGTACTCCAACTGTTTCAACACAGTTCTGAAACATAATTTCTCTAGACTGAGATCCTTTCACATACTCAACACTCTCCCTGATCTTATCTAAAGCTCCACTAATAACATCCAAACCATCTTGCAAAATTAAATTCAAGATGTGTGCTGAACACCTCACATGAAAAAATTCACCATCGCACACCAATTTTTTTGTAGCTTCCTCTTCAAAATACCTTGCATATTATCATTAGCTGATGCATTATCTACTCGTAACAGCTCAGTCAGCTTAAGAGCTATAGCAACACCAGTGTGTGGAGGCGGGAAAGCACAAAAAGATATAATCCTAGTCTTCAAAATTCAATCTACATCTACGAAGTGGGCTGTCAAGCACAAATAACCTTCTATTGTTATGGCTCTCCACAAATCTGTTGTTAAGCAAACTTTACCAGGGATGTTAGCCAAGACTGCCTTAAGCTTCCTTTTCTCCTTCTCATAAACCTTGTAGACATATGACGATGTTGTATTACGGCACCAAAACTCTATAGAAGGATTAGCATAAGTAAAGGCTTTTCTTATCTTCTCATACTCGACAAAAGAATAAGACAAATTGTGTTAAATTATAGCCACAACAATCATCTCACGGAACACTTCCATATCTAACTTCTTATAACTACTTCTAGGAGTACTTCCATGAGTTTTTGAACAATTCCTTCAAGACTTAAAGCAAAAGAGGGTTAAAGAGAGAAAAACAAAAAAAGATACCTCTCGTTGCGATTAAGGCGAGCACCAAAGTAGAAAGAAACATAGAGCAACCAACAATCACTATGAACAGCGACAACTTGATTAGAATCTAGTCACTAGATCAATAGCCGTCTCCACTAGATCAACCTGCCATGCACGGCTGCACACCACCAAGACCACCACTCTTCAGTAAATGTTAGCAAAGTGAAATTACGAGAGAAACATAGAATGAAATTACAAGAACATACAATGATAAGGTAAGAAGTTACATAGAGTGAAATTACTAAGAACATACAAATCATATCATACAACTACAGGATTTAAAGCGACAGACAGAATGTTCAGTACTTCACTTTAGTGGATTGAAAGACACCTCTTTTTTTTTAGTAAATCAACTGTGAAGCACGTTTCAGAAAGGAGAGAAAAGGGAAGATACTTGATTCGATCAAACTTGAGACTCATTCTCTTACCACTTATCAGCAACAAACACATATAACCCAACTCATAAAAGAAGCAAATAATCAGACAAGAAGCTTAATCATAATCTAAAAACGAAAATGACCCTTGATAACTTACGGATGATAGTCTCAAACTAAAGGATTCGGATTCGAAACTTACTAAAGCTAAGAGAATCGAACCCTCAATAACTCTCGATGAACCCTTCTTATGAGAACTCTCGATGAACCCTCGTTGTCGTTGTCGCTCAACCAAAGACGATTTGGGTTAAAGGATATCGCGATATCAGTCTCCTGCTTGTTATCTCGATCCCGATAGAAGAGAAAACCCTAATTTTTTTAATTGGTTTGGTCAGTCCGAAACCCATTTGGGCAAGACGAAATTGTCCACGGGTCAAACCGGTTTTAGGCCCAATTGGACTATTTGTTATTCGGTCGTAACCATGGACCGCCCATCACAGTTTGGACTGGTCAAGCCCATGGGAGACCCGACCATTTGAAAGTACTACCCAAAAGATCCAAATCAGAAGCTTCCAAGTGATAGATCTTCGTTTTTGGGGAGAGATCAAACATAGTTACATAGATAACGTATGAGCAAAGTTATAGTGGGTGGTTTTGGGGAGATTTGAAACTGTTTTGTGTAGCCTTGAATCATTTGAGATGTATTAACATGAGGATCTCCAATCACATGGATAAAATCCCCATCACCAAAGATCTATCAAACACAACAAAACCACACAAATGCTTTCAAGTCTTTACTCCACAGTCGAGATCATTAGGACTCGAGATATAATTTATAGATACCAAAAACATGTGCGATTATGCATGTAAAGAGAGAGTATGCAGTGATGATGCGATAATGCACGTCAATTGTCAAGAGAGGCTATCACGAGCCATGCACATTCTCTTTTCTCCCTAATTTCCTACGCATTTGGCGCCATAAACTGATCTTTCCGCCACGATAAACATTGGAGTCGCCGTAACATTACAAGTTGCCATGGAAAATGAAGACGGCGACGAAGAACTCTACCGTCGATATGTCTCACCAAATCAGATGCAAACCAAAAAAGGATAAGAGCCTTTATTTGTCAACCAAATATTCATTGATTAGCCCAATGGGCTACGATTACATAAGGTATTGGGCTTTACAATGTTATATGTTCTATTTTTAAATTGTATGCACGTTTGATGTTAAAATGTTACAAGTCCGCTGTGAAATGTTGACCTGATATTTATCTAGGCTTTACAAGGTTTATCAAGGTTATAACAATGGTGGTTTTTATTTTAGAAGAGTCTAATCATTAATGTGTGTACATTATAAAGTAATTAATATAGGAGCTGGAGGCTTGTGTTCATTCATGATGGTCGGTCGGTCCAAATATCAAAATTTAAATACTTCCTCCGTACTATTTTAAGTGGTGTTTTAGAGTTTTTATTTTGTTTCATTTTAAGTGGTGTTCTCTTTATCCTAGGTAGAATTTAATATCATTTGAATTTTGTGAACAATGATAAAATATTCTCTATTTTTTCTTATTGATTGAACTATTATCATTTAATGATATTTGTATCTAAGTAAGTGAAACTTTATAAAAATTTGTATTTTCTTAATTTATGTGCAAAAACCTCAAACACCACTTATATTGAAACAGAGGGAGTAGTTTATAGGTTTTAGCTGGAAAAATTAAATGATAACTGGTTGACATAAAGAAATGAAAAAGGAGAAATAAATGATACTAACTGTTTATTTTTAGTTCTTATTTTTATCAGCCTGCTTTATTAATTTGGGAAAGCCAAGGCCATCCATGCCGTTCATAATTATATTGTCGGATATAAACTATGTTAAGCGGATACACATAAGAGGATCCGTAGTGAAAGCATATGTAAATATATATTCAATTTTAAGGCTTTTACAGTTAATTAAGAAATTATAATTTTTTATTCAATCATTTTTGTTTATCTAAAAACAACAATAATTATAGTTGATTCAACTAATAAAAAATATTATGCAAAATACAAATGATCATAAACATCAAATTACATTTACTTTTTATATAGAAAATTGAAAACATCACTTATAATGAAACAAATTTTTTTTATGAAAACACCACTTAAAGTGATACAGAGGAAGTAACATATTATATATAATGTAAAACCATATATAAAATAGATTCTGAAAATTAAACTATAGAAAAAACATGTTTTTTTTGTAAAAGACAAAAATTTGATAGTCACTCCAACATATAAGACATATAAAGAAAAACATATTTCGCAAACTGTATTAAATGAATAGTTTTATTTATTTTTGTTTTTTGATGTCTATGCAAATAATTCTAAATATAAAACACACATTTACAAAGAATTACCTTGATAGATTTCCTGGTCTTGTATGAAGAATAAGAAAGATAGCAACTACAAAATATACATGAGATGTGAATAAAGATTCATTATCCTAGTTTTTACTTTTAATTAGAGTTTTCATTAAAAAAAATAAAACATAAAATTTTTTAATGTTTTCTATTTTTTTATTAACGATTCTAAAATTAGTTTTTAACACTTCCAAATAGGAATCACATGTTCTATTATGCTTTCAAAACCTAAATTTTTGGAATCGCGATTTCATCACGCTTCTGACTATTTCCGAGCGCTTATGACTCCGTTTCCGCTTCGAAAATGGAAACCATAGCCTTAGAGACACTTCCATGCAACGTAGATA
Organism: Sinapis alba; assembly: GCA_012274485.2. NCBI lineage: Eukaryota > Viridiplantae > Streptophyta > Magnoliopsida > Brassicales > Brassicaceae > Sinapis > Sinapis alba. Next base: position 106,993 of record MU106106.1, read on the forward strand.
TAACCGCGACTGTAACATCTATCAACTGAAACAAATTAGTGTGGAATGTTACTTACTCACCAAAGCTAAAACTTCTCATTTGGAAAATTTTACATGAAGCAATTCCAACGAGTGACAATTTACTCAAAGGAGAGTTCTACATAACACTGCTTGCACCCACTATGGAGGAACGAAAACCATTGATCACCTCTTCCTACATTGCAGTTTCGCATCTCAGGTGTAGAATCTAGTACCATAGAAGATGCATTTCTGCTCTACTTTATGCTTATCTTTCGCTTCTGCTTTCGAAGTCTGAACATGCTGAATATGTCTTCCACCATCAGGGGTCCATGGAGACATCTTCTTCTGGATCGTATGAGCTCTTTGGATAACGCGTAATCAACTCTTATTCGAATCAAGACCCATATCTCTGCAAGGTGTGATTAGATAGCCATCTCTAGTGCGCATGAATTAAATCTAGCCCAATTAGATTTAAAAGTATCAACTGACTCCCATAGATTCCACCGCAACCTCTGAACCATGAGCTCCCACCATGTACAATCCTATGTAATACTGATACAGCTTGGGACTTGATCACAAAGAAGACGGAGCTTGAATGGATCTTCACCAATCAAGAAACCCCTTCTAATCAGGGTATTCAATCACAGACGCATGCTCCACCAACCCTTCTAGCGGAAGGACTGGCGATCCTATCTGCTCTCTCTCACGCCACTCACCTTGGCTACACCAAAATCTGGTTTATATTAGACTCTTGTGTGTCCATCAGAGCCATTGTTTCGATCACCAAATCGATGAATTTCCATAGAATTTTGTCGGTCGATATCCTCTTTTCTTCTTTTGTGTTCTGTTTTTCTCTTTTACCCCTGGGAGACAAAATGAACCAGCAGATTGTGTTCTTGGACTTGGATCTAATTTAAAGTTATAAATCTTTAGTTGCTCAAAAAAAACAAGTAAAACATCATATACTTTTCTCTCTTTCAACATAACCTTAATTTAATACTTTTCACACATTAAAAATATATATCATGTTTTCTCTAGTTAATATATTAAACTCTTTCATCTTACTAATTAATAGTTGAAGGAATATGACTAAAACTGAAAGTTTGTTAAAAATCTGCATCAAAATTTAAAAAGACTCGCATAAAACAAAATTTTATCTTTAAAACAATATATAGTTTGAAACTGATGGAGTGAAAAATAAAAATTGTTTATCTATGTATCTTTTGTTAAACAAAAAATCTGAGTTTAATAGATTTTGAATTCGAGATACTTAGCACTTCTTAAAACCCACCGTACCACTCGACTACAATTACATTTTAATAAACTAAATTAGTATAGTTCATAGTTATTGAGAACTGCCTAATTTGAATAAATAACATTTGCATTCTAAAGAAAAAGACATTTGCATTTTGTTGGAGGCATTAGTTGCATTGTTTGACTTGATTGTAAGTAACAAAGGATTTCATTGGTTTCCTCGTGAATTTACAAATCTTGTCAACAGAAAAAACGGGAAAAGCACGCGCCTTCTTTCCTTGTCCTATAAAACTGGCTTCTTCTTTCTCTCTCTCTCTTCTCTTACACAAATTACAATGTACTCTCGTCTTTTACATTCATACTCCCTCCGTTTTATTTTAATTGTCGTTTTAGACTTGGACACACATATTAAGAAAATATTTAATTTTACATATTTTCAAAATAAAAACACAACTACCAATACACCTAACCACATTTCAACCAATAGAAAAATAGATTAAAATTAAAAAATAATAAATTTTGCATTGAAACTATAAAACGACACTTATTTTGAAACGAAAATTTTACTTTACAACGACACTTAATCTGAAACGGAGGGAGTAGTATAAGAAAAAGGTCAAACATTTTCAAACCCCCTTTAAATGGATCATTAAGTTAACTCCTCTCTCTCTCTCCCTCTGGATTTCAAAAGAAGGTAAAACCCTTTGTGCTGAAATAAGCTTTCTCTCTCTTCTAGATTTGTTCTTTGAGATTTGGCGTTGTGTAAATCTGGAGCCATCCTTTATTTGGGGGTAGGTGGACAGATAGAGAGAGAGAGAGAGGATATTATATACACCTCTCTTTCTTTTTTTCTTCCCTTAGCTTTTGATCCTTAATAGGTAAAACACCAAGAAAATCAAGAACCCTCTTATATTTCTTCTTCTTCTTCATTTCTCTCGTTTGTTATCTCTCAACCCCCAAATGTTTGAATACAACGATTGTTTCCATCCTCCCTGATTATAATCTCTGAGTTTTCCGTTTATCTGTTTCTTATAATAATAAAAAAATGTGGGTTTGGTTTGGTTTCCTCTAAGTTAACATTTTCATGATGCCATTGATCGTTTCATATGATTATTGAATCTATGTTTTAGCTATCTTAAATTCTCGCAAGGGTGGGTGATTATTGTGAATGTTTGATCAAATATCTAAATGGGTTTCTTTGTTTCTTCTTTCATTGCTTGATTGTTAGCCAAGGAACCGTCACATGGACTATCCTCTGGTGAAATTTAGATTGGTTTTGTTTGGGGTTTATTAGTGTTTCAGAGATCATTTTTAATCTGTATTTATATGTTTATGTGACCACAGAATTTTAAATCCAGACTAAAAGCATGGCGGATACTATATCTGCTCATATGGATCGACATAATAAGCCAGGTAAGGAGAAAATGCTGTAATGATTTTTTATGCAATGGATTGAGACATCTTTAAGCAAAGATTCTGAATTTTTGGGGTTTTCTTTTGTGTAGATCATGAATGCTCAGAGGATGACAAGAAGACAAAGCTTTGTTCATTTAAGAAGAAAGCAATCAATGCCTCGAACAAATTCAAACACTCTTTCACAAAGAAAACTCGAAGGAACAGCAGAGTGATGTCTGTCTCAATAGTTGACGACATTGATGTGGAAGAGCTTCAAGCTGTTGACGCTTTCCGTCAAGCTCTCATCTTAGACGAGCTTCTTCCTTCCAGACACGATGATCATCACATGATGCTTAGGTTTTTGAGGGCAAGGAAGTTTGATATCGAGAAAGCTAAGCACATGTGGTGTGATATGATCAATTGGAGGAAAGAGTTTGGTACTGACGCTATCATGGAGGTTAAAACATAACCAATATCATTTTTTTAATATCATCATCATCATCATCTTTCACTTTAAATTAAATTATATCTCTTTTCTTCTTGTTCTTTCAAAAAGGACTTTGATTTCAAGGAAATAGACGAAGTCATCAAGTACTATCCTCAAGGTTACCATGGTGTTGACAAAGAAGGAAGGCCTATTTACATAGAGAGGCTAGGCCAAGTTGATGCCACAAAACTGATGCAAGTCACTACCATCGATAGGTACGTGAACTACCATGTGAGGGAGTTTGAGAAGGCTTTCAATATCAAGCTACCGGCTTGCTCCATTGCTGCCAAGAGGCACATTGACCAGAGCACCACCATCTTGGATGTGCAAGGCGTGGTATGCATTTTTAGTCTCTTACCACATTTGTTTCGGTATTCAAAGTCAAAGAAAAATACAAAGCGAGTGATTTTGCTGGTATTTAACTCCAGGGGTTGAAGAACTTCAGTAAGGCTGCAAGGGATCTTCTTCAGCGTATCCAAAAAATTGATAGTGATAACTACCCTGAGGTAACTATTGATGGTTCAAAACCTAGTTTTGTTATAGCTATTATTAACTCAAAAGACAATAGTACTGAGATTGTGTGTGTTTTGGATCATATAGTCATTGAACCGAATGTTCATTATCAACGCTGGTTCTGGCTTCAGGCTTCTGTGGAGCACTGTCAAATCTTTCCTTGACGCAAAGACCACTGCTAAGATTCACGTAAAAAAAATTTTCTCGCTTTCAAAACTCCAAAAGATCAAAAGCGTAAATGTCCTGCTTACTTACTTCATGTTACAGGTTCTTGGCAACAAATACCAAAGCAAACTGCTTGAGATTATTGACTCCAAGTAAGACAGATAACAAGACCTCCATAACTCTGCCTTGTAGCTACACAGATTCATAATATTAATTAAACTTGTGCTTTTTCTTGTGTGTGTGTGTGTTCAGTGAACTTCCTGAGTTCTTGGGTGGTAACTGCACTTGTGCAGACAAAGGTGGATGCATGCGTTCAGACAAAGGTCCATGGAACGACCCTGACATCTTCAAGGTAGGACAATATAGAAAATCTTGCCCCTAAACCCCAAAAACAATTACTGAAGAGTGGAATCTTAACAACGTATACAGATGGTTCAAAACGGAGAAGGAAAGTGCCCAAGGAAGACATTGTCAAACATTGAAGAGAAGACAATCTCTGTGTATGAGAGCACAACAGAGGTAAAACACACAAAACGTTCTTGATCCTTTACACTCATATAGTAAAATTCTAAAGCTTGTCTCTCTTTCTTCTGGTTATGTTTGCTTGAAACAACACATTGAAGAATTGTGAAACCTTTGAGGTGAGTTTCTTTCTCTGTCTATAAAGTTTTAAGTCTTTTATCCCTCTAAGATCCTCTGTTTGATTGCTGTAAAAATCCAATTTTGCAGAAGAATACATTGAATGAAGAGAATGAGAAAGTCACACCAATTGTTGACAAAACTGTGGATGCTTCTACTTGGCCTACAAATCTCCACAAGCCAACTTTTACCGAGCCTGAAGGTCACATTACACAGAAACATTGTTCAATTTTCTAAAAAATGTGATTCTGTTATTGTAACATATTTAGTCATTACTTGGTGGAACAGATTTATACACAGCCGTGAAGCCGTCGGAGAGGAAAGGAGGAGAAGGATATTTATTCGGCGGCGTGATGTCGTTGGTAATGGGGTTAATGACGGTGGTGAGGCTAACCAAGAACATGCCGAGGAAGCTGACTGAGGCAGCCATGTACGGGGGCGCAGCAGTGAAAGGAGAGACGGCTATGGTGTCGAGCCAAGAGTACATGTCAATGGTGAAGAGAATGGGTGAGCTGGAGGAGAAATGTAGGTCGTTGGACAATCAGCCGGCGCCATTCTCCGCGGAGAAAGAACAGATTCTCAACGCCGCTCTAACCCGCGTCGACCAGCTTGAGTTTCAGTTGGCTGAGACCAAGAAGGTAACCAAACCAGTCTCTAATTCTACATGACTACACGTTATTCGTTTGTGTTAAGTTACGTGTAGAACACGTATGATTTAGCCATTAAAATTTATTTTCGTTTGGAAATATCAGACGCTGGACGAAGCCATGGCTAAGCAGCTAGAGATAGTTGCTTATATCGAGAAGAAGAAAAAGAAGAAGAAGGTACACAAACAACACTCTTCTCTTGAAGATTATTCAGACTTACTTAATTTTGAGTATATTGTTTTTATTTGTTTTTTTCAGTTCTTTGGATTCTGAAAGACTTGATGCCTCGAGACTATGAAAAACCTGGAAAATATATTTTTAAAAAACCTTATATATATAAACATAAATTTACTCGTGAAGAGTATTAAAGATTAAATGTGGAGATGTGCTTTCTGTAAATGTTTCTGTTGTTTCTCTCTTGAAAACAAACTGAAAGCTTATGTTTACTATTCATCATTCCTTCACACCTAATTTGTAACGTACCAAAAAATGTAAAAAATGTTATACTCTTATGTATAAAATTATATATTATTAATATATATATGTCCCATAGGTCAACAGTATTGTAGAACAACTACACTCGGTATTTCTGCATCATTTAAGAAATGTGGCATGGATTTTAATTAAAGCTTTTGAAAAAAAATTTATTGGTGAGAGATATTTTTTGAGAAACTTTCAATGCATATGGTTTTTGAATCCAAGTTTAGGTGGGATCTGGTACATGAGGACAAGAATTCTCTTGAACAAGTTAAGAATGAAGATTGATACATAAGAAAGATCTACAGCTAAGGAAATAGTAGAAGCAAAAATCTCTATAATAAATATTTCTAAAATATCAAACCAAAAGAAAACACAATGGTTTTTACCAAAAAAGAAAAAAAAACAGAGACTGAACAAAAGTATTAAGTTGGGTCAAGGGAGAGATTTGATCCTGAGATATGGGGATCTATCTAACGTGTTAAACTAAAGAAACCACCTAACATACATAATGTAAATATCCTTTTTTTTTTTTAGAAGTGATAGGGGCCAGCTGACCCCCATCCTCCCCCACTACATAGCTCCGCCACTGGGTACATACTCATTATAGCCCGGAAAACTACCGGCCAAGCTCGTTTCACCCACTATGTTTGCCTGCAAAGTCTCAGGGGTATATACTATATACTATAAACATACATTTCTTTTTGCATGGAATCTAATAACAGCCATAGATAAATATCTGCACAGTTCTTAATCTGAAATGTAATAGATAAATAGACAAAAGTTTACCTCTACACGAACAGGTGTCAACCGGAGATGAGATAAACTCTTTAAGGAATTTGGAGACTCGATATCTTCTGCATCAGATTCGGAATCTGCAGTGGAAGTGTTACTTCCATTTATCTATGTTTATGAAAATGTCAGAGTTAAGGCACAAGTTAACTTTTGACTAGTTCTATAAGATTCAATAACTACATAAATACCCATGGGTAAGCAGTGACTTTCCCCTCGCTGTTTAAAACTTTCACCACTTGCTTCGTCCGATATGCTCCCCCATGAAGCACCATCTAGAAGTAGTGAAGATAACCAGTTGTATCAGCTTCAGAACTAGTACAATGTAATAGGCAAGAAACATACGAGACAAGTAAATGACCTTCACAATCTCCGGGTTTTTCCATGGTCCCTTGTCTGAAAGCATGCAACCACCTTCATCCTTGCAAGTACATGCACCTCCCAAGAACTCAGGCAACTCGCTGTACATAAGCATAAAACAAAACAGCTTCCGTATAAGACTCTCAAAAGAAAAATCCAGAGGCGACAAAAGTAAGAGGATTCACATACTTGACATCAATCACTTCAAGCAATTTGGTCTTATAGTTGTATCCAAGGACCTAATTAAATCACAATGGACCAAAGTGAATTTTATATTAACTGAAGACAAGTAGTTAAAAAGATGATCTTACATGAATTTTGGAAGTTGTTTTTGGGTCTATAAAGCCCTTCACAGTATTCCAAAGCAGTCTGAATGCAGGCCCAGCATTGACAATAAACATTTGGTGGAGAGTCTGCATGAATTAACACACAACCGAGATTCAGCATATGATAAAAGAGTCTTTCAATAACAGCAGATCCACAGACTTGGTAAAGTTTGAATTTCCAATTAAAAAGTACCTCAGGATAATTATCCCCACCGATCTTTTGTAATCGTGTGATAAGCTCCCGAGCAGACTTGGTAAAGTTTTTCAATCCCTTTGGGTAAAATAATTATATGAAGCAAGACAAGGCAGGCATGATAAACTCATTTCACAATCCCCATTAATATTAAACATTATTAAAAAAATTAAGAGGTTGTAGGAAATTAATTACCACTCCCTGAACATCTAGAATAGTTGTGTTGGAGTCAATATGCTTCTTAGCAGCAATTGTGCAGGAAGGAAACTTGATCATAAAGCTCCTCTCAAACTCCTTAACATGATATCTTACATATCGATCCATGCTTGTAACTTTCATGAGTCTGTTATGATCAACTTTCCCCAGCCTTTCAATGTAAATGGGTCTGCCTTCTTTATCAACACCGTGATAACCGTGTGGGTAATACTCCAGAACTTCATTAATCTCTTCGAACTCAAAATCCTGTTTGCCACAAATAAAAAAGGTTAGAAAAAAAATAAGGGTTTACACTATTAATCATCTGTTAAAAGTACCTGAAGAATGGTGTCAGTGCCAAACTCTTTTCTCCAATGAATCATATCAGCCCACATGAGTTTTGCTTTCTCAATGTCAAAATTCCTGGCTTTCAAGAACCTCAACATCATGTGATACTCATCGTGTCTACTTGGAAGCAGCTCGTCGATTAGCAATGCATGTCGAAAGGCATCAACGGCCTGGAGCTCCTCCACATCCCTGACATCCTCAATGGAGACAGAATCACTTTTTCTTCTTCCACTCTTTTCGTTGAGAGAGTTCTTGAACTTGGTAGATGCATTAAAGTCTGAGTTTCGTTCCTTTTTGTCATCACTGCTCAAAAGTACCTCAAAACCTGTTGCGAAACCTGATGTAACCCATAAAGTGACGATTGCATTAACTCAAAACAATTGAAGAATCTACAAGAACACAGCAGCAGATATATAGGTGACCTATATAGCTCCAAATTTGAGTCTAAAGAAGCCCTAACTTTCAGCAAAAGTCACGAAGAGAATACGATTGATCACATTTATCAGATGGATCCTCGGAGTTCACGCTACAATACCTGACGCAGTATAATCAAACAATCCAAAGATATAATAAAGGAGATGAGATCTCTTTACATGGTCTTGGGCATGTCATCTTAGATTTTTCCTTCGACAGATCTTCCTTCTATTTCCTTTGATCTTCGAGAAGATGGCTGATTCACGAATCAATGCACTACCAAATTCATGCATGTATCCTATATTTGATATATATTAATTTTATAAATCTAATTTTTGTACTTTTAAGACTAATTGAACATTCTAACTTTTAATTTACAACAATATCTATTCTTTTAAAATATAAATCTTATATGAAACGAACATTATTCATATGTGTGATTTATTAAAAATACCATTAGAAGCTTTATACTTTTAAATTTTCATTTTACGGATAATAGTGATAATTTCTTTTTTATTATGTTTTAACGATTGTGAATTTTTTATTTAAACATGCAAAATCTATAGATTAATACAAGGCAAGTTAAAATATATAATTTTTTATATACGATATAAAAAATACCAAAACCAAATTATAAGAAATGTAAGGTATGTCAAAATGATGGATCAACACATTTCAATTATAAACTATTAAAAAAATTAAATCAATGAAAAATGGATTAAATAGACGAAGTATATATTTTAACAATTTATCTATAATAGCATTAATTAAAAAGTAAATATTTAGGATATTTTTTAAAAATATCACAAATATGGGTAATTATGATTTTACCTCAATTTTGATATCAATTTTTAAATTTACCTTTAGTAGAAATACATTTTCCCAAATACTTAAAATCATCAAAGGAAAATAATTAAGATAACTTTAATCCTCGATCTTTTACAAACAGTGTCTTCTCTCACGCAGCCGCCGACTAAAACAATCATCTTTTGTCTCATGCAGCGAGTAACTAAAGCAATCACGTCTATTTAAGTAAAACCGAGATTCAAAACCTCAAAATCCTAAAATATATGTTTCTTTATACCATTCACAACAAGTATGTTTTAAGTAATTTTGATTTTATTCTTTCTCTTTTAATCAAAAAGTTAATTTATACTTGTTATTTGAATAATTCCAAAAAGATTTTCAATAGTGAACACTGAGTTAAAAATAAATAACCTTTTATAAATTTGGGTTTCACGTAATTTTTGGTTTTTGTTCCTTTGTTTTCATAAAAAAATCAAAGAAGGTTTATTTAGAATTGTTATTTGAGTAATTCGATCTAAAAGAAAGAGTTTTTCGATAGTGAACTTTGCGTTAAAAAGTTATAACCCTTATGAATCTGGATTTGATAATGTTGATAATACATCTTAATGAGTTACAAGGTTTTATAAAGAAATTTTAAAATAAGAGTTCATCATTTTTGTTCTTAAAAACAAAAAATAATATATATATATATATATATATATATATATATATATATATATATATATATATATATATATATATAACCTTTATTTGTTTGGGTTTCAGAAAAGATAAAGAGCATATAAAAGAGAAAATCTTAGGAAAAATGAAAAATATATAAAAGAAGAAGAGCAAAGAAAAGATAAAGAGCATCATATGCTAATGAGAAACTTGATAAGGTAATTCAAATGGTTTATAATTTGTGTAAGCAAGTATGGATAGTTCAGAATGCTTTAAGAGTTGAGATAAGCAAATAAACTTACCCGATATTTATATTAGATTTTCTAACGATTTTACATGTTTTGAAGATACCTAACGATTCATCAAATAAAGAAAATTATGGGAATATACCTAATTCTCATAATAGAAGAAGTGCACTAATATATGAATTTAACCAATTTTTTAAAAAACCTATATAATTTAGTTGGTTACATAATATATAAAAAATTCATTTAAATATTAAAAGTATTTATATTTTGAAACATATTTTTTTTTCTCTAAAATTACTAGTATTGTGAAACAAAGGGAATATATACTTGTTCGACCCCAAACTCATAGTCTTTCATAAGAAGCACATCATAAACGAAGTAGGAAATAAAGATTGTTTACAATGGCGGATTGAAGAACGAACGAGGAAACCCAATCTATCTAACCCTCGAACATGGAAACCAATCAGCTCACTGACGAGTTTGGTAACCCCCTGCACATTGCCGAGCATTCAACAGCTGCGACCACATCAGGTGTTGCTGCAGGTACTGGACCACTGGTGCAACCGCCACAGGGCAGCAACACCACGGCTCGCTTAGAGAGCACCTTCGTAGGTCTGGAAGTTCTTCTAGCTCTAGTTCGGTGACATACTCTCATGCATCTTTAATTTTTTATAGCTTGTGATATGAGTTTTGCATTTAATTTGATTTATTTCTCAGAGGAAACCATTGATTTTAGTTTTTAAGTTCATACAAAATATATCATTGTTGAGCTATTTCTGTATAGAGATATAATAGTCTAATGACTCTTCATTACGTACGATTTGCATTATCGTATGCTAGTTAGTGTTGATATTTTCTTAAAGAATTGGTTAAAAGAGGTTAAACGCTAAACATAATTGTAGGCATATTGTTGTGAGTTAACGTGTGTATGATGTTAAAATATAGGAGGACGATGGAAAAGAAAGGAAGAGAAAGAAGAGTATGAAAGATAAAATCAAAGAGAAGTTAAGTTAAGTAGGGTGAACAGAATTGACAAACAAACACTACAGTAAAAAGCAGTAACGCCGTAAAGGTTTCTCTATATAAAGAAAAAGTGTATTACTAACTTTTTGATTAATATGTCATACTCAAATAGAGACACTAGTCTAACATATTCAAAGATCAAACTAACCCAAAAACCTTATGATCCCTAATCCTTATGTTTTGTGTCTACTCTCATTCAACACAAAAACCTTTATGCTTACGACCTTTCTTTTGAGGTGGTGCATAACAGAAGACACATTTTTTTCTACTTATACTAATAGATTTTGTGGTTCCCTTATGGAATATTTTCAAATCTTGTTCAAACCCTTTTGAAAATCTTTCTTTAAAATCTTTCCTTGATGATTTACCTTTTCTCCAAAGTAAATCATAGTTTGCTTAGCCTCCAAATAATCTTTAGTTCAGATCTAAGTCGTTTCACGCAACAATTATTGTATTACTTCATGTAATATTTCACGATTGGTACATGGACACTTTAAATAGTTTTTTTTAATCTTCTAAAACTCAGTCGTTACTGCACTAACAATCTCTCCCTTGATGATTGATTTTTAGAATACATCGCCAATATACTACGTCAAAACAATCACCATGATTCCTATTGTACTCTGTCTTCCCTTTTGCCTTCAGGATTTCACCAATAACTTAGGTGATCCACTTTGATATCAATTGAAAGTGCAAGATAGGTTTGATACAGAGAGTAACATGTACAAGTACTATGTTTTATTTGTTTTACAAAATACAACAGTAGAAAAAGTAAGAGTTTCTCTATACAAAAAAAAGTGTATTACTAACTCTCTTTCGAATTGACTAACGTGTCACACTCAAACAAAGATACTAGCTTAACATGTTCAATGATCAAACTAACCCAAGAACCCCTCATAACCCCTAGTTCTTATGTTTTGTATCTATTCTCATTCAACACCAAAACCCTTATGCTTATAGTCTTTCTTTTGAGGTGGTGCATAACACAAAACACGACTCTCTCTAATTATACCAATAGATTTCGTGGTTCACCTTTGCCAACTTTTCAAAGAAGAAATATTCCAACATTTTCATTTATGGAATATTTCTAAATCTTGTTTAAAGCCTGTTGGAAATCTTATCTTGATAATTTACCTTTTCTTTAAGGTAAATCATAGTTTGCTTAGTCTCCAAATAATTTTTAGTTCAATTTTAAGTTGACTCTAATTCTAGTCTTCAAGTCAGCTACACAGCTTTGCTTCACTTCACGTAGTACTTTTTGTACTACTTCATGTAATACTTCAGGATTGGTATATGGACATCTTGAAGAATTGTTTTTCTTTAGCTTCTAAAACTCAGTTTTCACTGACTAACACCCACAAGCGCCACAATAACCACCGCAGCTGCAGTTGCCCACCCCCACGAGAAGAAGGGTATTCTTGAGAAGATCAAGGATAAACTTCCCGGCCACCATTAACCACCCGTGAAGTGAAATATTTTCCTCGGATTTTATGAATAAACCGGTTGTACTAGGGCTTTATTAGTTATGTGGTATCTAGTTTAAGTTTTGTGGATGTGAACATTGTATCATTTTGTTTCAATTTATTGAAAGGATTATATATTTTGCTTCATGTGCTGAGTGCTGTTGTGGCAGTATTTTTTCTGTTAACTCATCTTGTTATCATATACCGTTTATAACTATAATCTGCTAGCAATCCTAGCTTCAGGAAGATCAGTAAGAAATCATGATTATTTTCTACTTAGTTCTTCAATTTTGTTGAAATAAGAAATCATAGTAGTTGTCTCGTTTTTTGCCTTAAATGTCGAAATAAATTCTCATAAAGCAAATTTAACAATTTACTAAAAATAAAACATATCACTAATTATAACTTACTATAGTAGAACCACACATATAACAACATCTCATCCTTTTTCTCCTTCATACACTTTTCTTTCTCACTCTTCCTTGAACCACAAGCAACCCAACAATCTCGTTTTATATATCTCCCTCATTCTTCTCTCCTCTCCCTCTTCCACACAAAGCAGAGATGGAGATAAGAAAGGAACCAAATATACCCCATGACTCTTAAATCTTAGATTCTAATTCTTCCAGATCCTTTATGGCTCTTCTCTTGACCATTATCCTCTTCCTAACCGGCCTAGCTTCATCAAGTGGAGGCCCAATCTCTGGTTTTAAACCAGCAGATAACATTCTCATCGACTGTGGGGCCAAGTCATCGGCCAAAACCCCTGAAGGTAGAGTCTTCAAGAGTGACTCAGAGACGGTTCAATACATAGAAGCCAAAGATGATATTCAGATCTCTGCCCCACCTTCAGATAAACTCCCTTCTCCTCTTTACCTAACCGCAAGGATCTTCCGACAAGAAGCCATTTACAAGTTCCATATGACTCAACCAGGCTGGCATTGGGTTCGTCTCCATTTCTTTGCCTTCCCCAATGACAAGTTTGATCTCCAACAAGCAACGTTCTCTGTCTTAACAGAGAAATACGTCTTACTTCATAACTTCAAGCTGAGTAATAACAACAACAATGATAGCCAAGCTGTTGTTCAGAAGGAGTACCTCGTCAACATAACAGATGCTCAGTTCTCCCTCAGGTTCATACCTATGAAAGACTCTGCAGCTTTCATCAACGCCATTGAAGTCGTGTCAGCTCCAGATGAGCTTATCTCTGATGCAGGCACTTCTCTTTTCCCTGTCAACGGCTTTTCTGGTCTGTCTGGATACGCGTACCAGCCGGTTTACAGGGTTAACGTCGGTGGCCCCTTGATCACGCCACAGAACGACACACTAGGAAGAACATGGACACCTGACAAAGAATACTTAAAAGATGAGAATCTTGCTAAGGATGTCAAAACAACATCTTCTGCCACCATCAAGTATCCTCCAGGAGTTACACCGCTCATTGCACCGCAGACGGTTTACGCAACAGCTGCAGAGATGGCTGATTCTCACACCATAGATCCTAACTTCAACGTCACATGGAACTTCCCATCAAACCCATCATTTCACTACCTTATTCGTCTTCATTTCTGTGACATTGTTAGTAAATCGGTCAATGACCTCTACTTCAACGTTTACATCAACGGCAAGACTGCCATCTCTGGACTTGACTTGTCCACTTTAGCCGGGGGTCTTTCTTCCCCTTACTACAAAGACATCGTGGTGAACTCTACCCTTATGAAACCCGAGCTTCAGGTCCAGATTGGTCCCTTGGGAGAAGACACAGGGACCAAGAACGCCATCTTGAATGGAGTCGAGGTTATGAAGATGAGCAACTCCGTGGACAGTCTTGATGGAGAATTTGGAGTTGACGGTAGAACAACCGGTGCAGGGAAGCATGGGATGGTTGCAACCGCGGGGTTTATGATGATGTTTGGCGCTTTCGTAGGCCTTGGAGCGATGGTTTACAAGTGGAAGAAGAGGCCACAAGATTGGCAGAAGAGGAACAGTTTCTCTTCTTGGTTGCTGCCTATACACTCTGGTGACACTACTTTCATGAGTGGCTCTCACAAATCCAACTTCTATAATACCACGCTTGGTCTCGGACGCAGTTTCTCCTTCTCGGAGCTTCAAGAAGTCACAAAGAACTTCGATGCGTCGGAGATAATCGGTGTGGGTGGATTTGGAAATGTTTACATTGGAACCATAGACGATGGAACTCAAGTGGCTATCAAGAGAGGCAATCCACAGTCAGAGCAAGGGATCACAGAGTTTCACACAGAGATACAAATGCTCTCTAAGCTTAGACATAGACACTTAGTCTCCTTGATTGGATACTGTGATGAGAACTCAGAGATGATTCTTGTCTATGAGTACATGTCCAACGGTCCGTTCAGAGACCATCTCTATGGTAAAGAAAACATCTCTCCTTTGACGTGGAAACAAAGACTCGAGATATGCATCGGAGCTGCTCGTGGGCTTCATTATTTACACACTGGAACAGCTCAGGGTATCATCCATCGTGACGTCAAATCGACAAACATTCTTCTTGATGAAGCATTGGTTGCTAAGGTCGCTGACTTTGGTCTCTCCAAAGACGTTGGTTTCGGACAAAACTATGTAAGTACGGCGGTTAAAGGTAGTTTCGGGTATTTAGACCCGGAGTACTTCAGGAGACAGCAGCTTACGGACAAGTCCGATGTTTATTCCTTTGGTGTTGTTCTCTTAGAAGCTTTATGTGCAAGACCAGCAATTAATCCACAGCTTCCGAGGGAACAGGTCAACTTAGCCGAATGGGCTATGCAATGGAAACAGAAAGGGTTGCTGGAAAAGATCATTGATCCTCATCTGGTTGGTACTGTGAATCCTGAGTCTATGAAGAAGTTTGCAGAAGCTGCGGAGAAGTGTTTTGCAGAATATGGTGTTGATAGACCATCGATGGGAGATGTATTGTGGAACTTAGAATATGCTCTTCAACTTCAAGAAGCCTTCAATCAGGGGAAAACTGAGCCTGAGGTGGTTGAAACCGGGAAGACCGTGGCTGCTACGGTGGCGGCTCCACCTGTTTCAGCGGCTGCCGCAACAAGTGAAGTTCCGGTTTCTGAAACTAGAGAGAAGGATGGCTCGGCCGTGGACCAACACTCTGGAACCGCCATGTTTACTCAGTTTGGTAGCCTCAACGGAAGATAAACAAGATTTGTAAATTATAAAGTGTTGTTTCTTTTTCTTTTTACATTTTGATTTTTTGGAATAATACTCTGATAGATTTAGCTACTCACCCTCCCATATTGTAGCTTGCTGATACTTAGGTTACAGAATAAGACATTTTTTTGAAGTTTTTATCTCTAAGTGTCTGTGAAGCAAACTCTCCCTCTTACTTCCTGCCTTGAGATTCCCTGTGTATGACCACAAAAATCATTATATGAATTGAAATAGTAGTTGATACTTCTTCCAAATGAAAAGTAGATCATTTTGGTGACAATGATTAAGATACAAGGGAGCTTTTACAGTTAGTAAAACATAAAAAGTGAAAATGTTACAGAATCTATATGACTCTCCGAGTTGCTGAGCTCCCTGCAGAGAGGATCCTGTCCTGTCCTGTCCTAAACAAAATATTTAACAATCCGAGTAGTTTCTTCCCCGATGAAGTTCATACTTGTAATTATCGTGACACAACCTCAGAAAGTTAGAAATAAATATATAAAAGAGCAAGGATTCACCGATTCAGAGATGCTTAAGAAAAAGTCTACGCAACTCGTTTCTTCTTCTTGCTCAGAGTCATGGGATTTTCAATCTCCATAAGATCATCATCATCTTCACTCTCGACGTTCTCTGTTTCTCTCTTATGATTCTCAGGCTGTATCTCGGAGAGTCTTCTCTTCTTACAAGCAATCTCTGGTCCTGAGGAATTCTCTGTGACATCAACAGCGCTCTCATTGTTTGATGTTGACGCGCTCTCACCGTTGGTAGCTGAAAATTGTGTCCATCCTGAGAGAACCATTCCTTCAGGTTCTTTTTCCTCGTCAAATTCTTCCCTGTAACAGAACATAATAAGCAGAGGATGACTAAATCGTCTGACATGGAATGATAGGAGGACCTATTCTAAAGCTTTCAATACATTTTTGAGAGATACTAGGATTTAAAATGACACTGAAACAGGATTTAAAATGACATTGAAACAGGATTTAAAATGTTTTAGAAAAAAAACCTGTGTTTGACATTAATCTTGCAAGATAGCTCTTGTTGAAGATCTTCCACAGTGAGGGTGCTTCCATTGATAACGGGAGAAGGAAGTTCTGATAAAGACTGAAATAAAAAAACACTTAACATGTGAGAGACTGCGGAATCCCAGCCTGTGTCTGAAGAGCAAACTGAAGAATAACCGAGACCGAACCTTCTCGAGATTAGCATTGTAGTTTGCAACCATAATATCATCAAGATCATCACCAACTTCGTAAAGAAGTGATGCCCCGTGCATAATCAACGGTAGGTTCATTCCAAGTTTGGCTTTGACAATTTTATCAACTAGATCCCGTAGTTTCGATTTCTGAGTATTGATCTCAAGTACTAAAGGGGTCTGTCAATATGAAAAGAGACAGAAAAAAAAACTGATGATTTGTAATGCAAGAAAATATACAAGAAACGACAAAAGTAATGTTTTCTACCTTGGAACAGACATAGCAAGAAGGATTAGGTTCAAATGGCTCCACTGGCATAAGAAGCATCTTTCTGCTTGGGTGTTCTAAGCAATATGTCATTCTACAGAGAGAGAGAGACATTGAGAATTAAAAATAAGATACACTAAGGATTCTGAAACTAAATAAGATATCAAAGTAACAAACCTGTACTTGTCCGCATCCTTTTTCAGCACTTTGATTGCTTCAATAACAATCAAACCAGCAACAATGGCGTTAGTCGTAGCAACGGCATGAACAATGTTCCCAGCGATACCTTTGGCTTCAAAAAGACTGTGCAAAGGGATTCCAAAAGACTCAGCACGGATATTTGCAGCAGCAGTAACAAATTCTACAGCTAACTGGTCATCTTTGTCAAAAGTAAGGTGTCCTATTTCCTGTGGCAACGTATAGACAAAACCATGAATTAATCAGTACACTGAAAGCTTATGTACAGACGGGGAGAGTTTAGAGAAAGGACTACACAGACCTTCTTTCTCTTTGCGAAGAATAACTTTAATGCTTCTATGAACACTAGAGAATTCTGTGTTAGACCCCACAATTCCTGTGGATTCTTCAGGCCAAGCAACGGCATGGCAGAGACCGTCGAATCACTATCAGTAGCAGAACAATTCTGAGTGCTTCCATTTTTTTGAGTCAAACTTTCAGGCAAGACTTCTTTACTGTATATAGGTCTTGGTCGTTTACGATTTTTCCATGTCTCCTCATTTGCCAAAGCCGCTTCAATGTTATAACCAAACACATGATCATATATCTTTCTACCGTACTGTTCAATATCTTCATCTTCTGCACGCTCAAATACATCTTCTGTTTCTTTGGATGAGCTAGCCGCCTTGTTGGCACGCACATTCAGATCATTATCCTGATTCTTGTCGCCAAACAATTTCGCAAAGAGCAGGTCTTTCGCCCATACGATACAGTGCACAAACTGTAGAATCAATCCAAAATATCATTGGCAAATCAAAATCAAGCACTACGGTCTTAGGATAAAATGATTTCTCCAAAAATTAGGGCGGACAATACAGTGTTAATTCCAGAATACAGTACCTTAGTTGGAGTGCTTGTAATTGTACAGACAGGATATGTCTTTGGAGTAGGTTTTGTTTGGCACTCATAGCATTCTGTTTTTCCCTTTACGTGCACAGTTACCTGATTCAAACACAGAAACAAGTATTAGATAGAGAGAAATGCTAACAGTTAGACCATTATTGTTAGAAAAAATAAAGAAGCAGAGGATAACCTGTCCTAGGAAGCCTGTTGTCCCGCTTTCTACGAGAGGAACATCAGCTGCAAGACAGAGGCGATTGACATGACGCCTTGCGTCCAAGTTGTCAAGTCCGTTCAGAACAACATCAAATTGCTTGAAAAAATCAACATCGAACTCTGGATTCTTCACATTTGCATGGTATGATTTTATTTTAATGTGAGGCCTAAATCTCAAGACTGCATCTCTGGCAACCTGGTTATATGGCAAAAAAAAAAAAAAAAGATATATTAACTCTTTTATGAACTCCCTTTGGAGTTAGCGCAAGAAAGAAAAAATTACCTTAGCCTTGGACTGCCCGACGTGTGAACGACGGAATAAGAATTGTCTATTGAGGTTACTGACTTCAATGGTGTCCATGTCGATCTGTAACACAAGCGAGTAATGAGCTTAAACAGTACATAATTAAAAAACTAATCTTATTTCTTGAATTAAGTTCAGACAAGCCAAACTATGCAAACGTAGTCTTTTGAAGCTATAGGCGAAGACAGATAGTTCTCCTGGAGACATATTAAGCAGCATTCCTAATGTGCAAAGGTAGAATCCTAATAAATAAAAAAAGCTAATAAAATCCTGAACCCTATAATCAAATTGGAGATTCTGAATGCTAGTGGCAGAGAATCTGAGAAATCACAACTTACGATATGAATGTCATGGAAGCCAGAAAGAGCAAGAGTCTTGAGTAACTCGCAGCCAATCCCACCGGCTCCTACCATTAGCACTTTCGCCCCCTAAAACCCAAAACTGTCAACATTCAACCTGGATTGAAAAGAGAAAAAGAGAGTAGCTTTCAGAGCTTACTTGAGTGACGGATTGTTTCTGCTGCTGCGTATCCATGGGGAGAGAAGTGACAAACGGAGCAATTCGCTCTGCGACGGAGATATGTCAGATTCGAGAAAATGAAAGCTCTTTAGGGCCAAAATGTTTTCAAATCGAAACAGAAATTAGGGATTATGTGGATCGATTCGGGAGGAGTTAATTGCAAGAAGAGACTGCTCTAATTGAAAAGAAACAAAAACAAAAAGGCGCATTTGGGGGGAGGCTTATGTAAATTTCCTCTTCCTAGTTTTTTTTTCCAACTATTCCTTTTTAATTGGACCAAATTTTGGTTAGATCATTTGATTTTTCAAAGAGCATTTCTGTCTGTTCGTGTTTGATCTATATAGAAGAAATTGTAGCCTAGAGTCTTCATCTCTTTCGTTAGAAAATTGATGTAGCGGAAGCTACGTATAATGCAAGTAATCTATTGATTCTGAGAATGCCTAGAATAGTTGCCTTCTTGAGATCGTTGAGAGTCGAAAGCTCTATCCGATAACAAATATGAAGAGTTTATAAAAGCTCTGTTTAATATTCAAATAAGTCGTGCCTTACAAACCCTTGGCTAACGACCTTATATAACTAATGAAAGCAATAAAACCAACTTGATAAAGGATTAATTCATCCTTATCGATAACAAAGAAATAAAAGAAAATCCAATACTAAAAGGGAAAAGGATGTGTGCTGCATCAGGTCTCCCGGGGTAAGAAAAGATTCGCCCTCGAATCTTCAGTTTCATCGTGAGGAACAAATGGCACGAGGTGTCAGGAGGAGTTAGGGTTTATGTCGATGGATTCGGGAGGAGTTATTTGGAAGAAGAGACTGCTCTATGGAAATGAAACAGAAACAAAAACAAAAGGACGCATTTGGGGGGAGGCTTTATGTAAATTTCCTCCTAGTTTTTTTTTCCCAACTATTCTTTTAATTGGACCAAGTTTTTGCCAGACAAACCAATGTTTTCAAAGAGCTTCTCTGTCTGTTCGTGTTTGATCTATATGGAAAAAATTATAGTCTATGATCTTTGTCTCTTTGGTTAGAAAGTTCACCCAACTATTTTTATTCTAAAAAATATGAATCAGGTTCACATATTTGAAATCTTTTTTAAGTCTCCGGAACACATCGATTTCTTAAGCAAATGTTATTCAGTCCATAGAATTCGTAGTTATATCTATTAGATCTGAGTAATCCGTCTCGAAACGAATGTATTTGAGTATCTATTAAGCTTCATTTGAGGTTATATATGGACTGTCAGATTCGATTAATAAAAATATGTTATGAATGCAATTTGTGCTTTTCTAAATCTCTATATTGTTTTGCCTTAGGTTTCTTCTTTGGTTATAGACTTTTGTTTAAAATAATATGGCGATTGATTTATCCTGATTCTTTAATTTTACTTTCATTTCGGATTCAAAAATCTATCTATCTGAACACTGACAGCATTATAGGTGAGTTGTTTCATATTCGTTGTGATTTTGATTGTTTTGTTAGGTTCTTAGGCTCTCTATTGCTCTTGTTTAAGATACAGACATTCTTGAATGCTTTACTACGAATCTTAGTTGAAGTATACTTTCATGTTTCCATCTGCTTAGTTCTGTGTATCATTAATCTGCAGCAAGTTCGACCTGCTAATCTACATGAGCTCGTCTACAAGCAATGACAAGCTAGAATTACCAAGGTCTAGTAGGTTTCTTCTCTTTTCTTTCTACTTAGTAATCTCTCTACTTAAAGCTTCAAATTATTAGACTATGTTATGCGACTATGGTGAAAAAGGTCTCAGCTTGATTAGCTTTTCTTCTTTCTCCGTGTCTTTTGGCTTTGAAGATTGTTGTTGGCGGAAAGAACAAGTCTTTGATCAATGGAAAGCTTGCTCAACCAAGTCAAGTTCAGAACCTTTTCCACTCAGTGCAACTTAACGTCAACAATTCTCATTTTCTGATTTTGCAAGGGCGCATATTACCAAGGTCTTGAACATGAAACCTCCGAAGATCTTATCGGTCTGTATGAGGTAAGAGATTGTGTTTGCTTTATTAGGAGCTAAGCTCTCACTCATTAGCACTTGTTGAATAAATTTTCTGATAATAATAACAACAAAAATGTGTTTAGGTGCAGCAAGAAAGAATGGAGAAGGAAGCTATTGTTGACTCATTGTTGGAGATTAACTACGGAAGACGTTTGAGGATCGTGAGGATGAGGTATATACTTAACCCTTACATAATGACTTGAGGTGATTGGTTGGGCTTTATTTCCTTACTATAATTTTATTTATTTTTAAATCACAAATTTTTATGGGTAATTCTCTTAAATAGTCTTTTTTAAGTTTTTGTCACAAAAATAGCCCTCAAAAAAATAAAATGACCAAAATAGACTTTTTTTTTTTGAAAATTTGATTTTTTTATTTTTTTTTGAAATTTGAAACCCTAACCCCAAACCCACCCCTTTACTCTAAACCCTAAAGTTCAAATTAGTTAACCCTAGGGGTATAAATGCATATAAATGAATTTTTTAGCTTCAAAAAAAAACATTTTCGTCATTTTTTTCCTTAAAAGCTATTTTTGTGACAAACAAACTAAAAGGGGCTATCTAAGAGAATTTCTCTATTTTTATTAACCATGTTGTAGCTTTATTTTTAAAAGTTAAAGCCTACATCAAATTTCTATATTTTTTTACCATCATACTTTAGCTTAATTTTAAAGCTACATCAAAAAAAAACTAAAGTAAATTTTTTTCTTATGTATTTTAGGTAAAAAAATCTAAGCTTTCTTTTATAGACTATAGAATCTGTAAAATAAAAAAAACTATCTATAATCACAAATAAATTAGATAATCATATTTAATTTAGTTTTCTGCATTTTTAAAACTATCCAAATATTTTAAATAACATAAATATTATTTATATATCATATTTTAAATAACAATAAACTTTGATAATTTATAAAAAATATTAATATAATCAATTTTAATTGATATAAATAATTATTTTATATATACGTCACATATTTTATTTTAAAATATCTATAGTCTATAATTTACAACTACAACAAATTTAACTATAGCAAAAGTTTCTAGAAAAAAATCTACAGTAACAACTTTACATCTACAACCAATTTACCTACAGCTAAGCTTTTACAACTAAAATTTTTAGAGCCACAGTCGAACCAATCATCACCTTTAACTTTTCTTTTTCTCAGTTTGACATTTCTTTTGAGAAAACAATTTTAGCTTTGATTTATGTTCTCTTATATATGCAGAAACCACATTAAAAAAAAAGCATAGGAAAAACTAGTTCAGAAGGTTATAGCTTCAATTTGTTTTTGTTGAATGTTTAAGTTTAATAATTTCTTATTTAGTTTTATCGTAAATTATATAGCTAAATAATTTTAGTTGTTTGTCTTAGGAATTAATACATTAATATATTGTATATAAATCAATACTGAAATATAATTTATATTGCAAATATTATTATAAATTTAATTTTTGTTTTGTTTTTTGTTTTTGAAATATTCACGAATTAGCAACGATTTATATAGTGGATATAATGTTACGATTTTATTTGTATCAAATTATGGATAATATAGCTATAAACCTAGTTGTAGCTATTTGTGAATATTAGCCACAAAATATAGTTGTGGATAAGTCGTGGAAGATGAACTGCAAATAGCCACAATTAAGTGATAACCGCAAGCTCGACGTTGCAAACTTTTTTTTGTAGTTATTTGTATATAGTTATTGGTCAAATAGCCACAAAATTTTGGCTATAACCACAACTAATTTTGTGGTTATAACCTATTTTCTTGTAGTGTGTATACAATACTATTCTATTATAAGCTACACCAAATTGATACTTCTTATCCATATATATATAAAATAGAAAGATATTTTCTGATTAGTTAAATATATTACTGTAAAGCTACACCAAATTTGATACTTCTTATCTATATAAAATAGAAAGATATATTCTATTTAGATAATGTATATTACTGTAAAGAAAATCTACTTGAATTAGACTTCAGTCAAACAAATTATAATACATGAAATGTAGTCACTGTCATACACTGAGTTACCACTTCCATGTTACAAGAAACATTATATAAGCATCCGGACAATGATGTGAAATTTATGCAAACTTTATCAAAAGAATTTATAAACTATAAACTGGTTTTTACCAAAAAAATAAAATAAACTGGTAAGCAAAAGACATGGCAGCATCAAAAACAACAATTTTCATCGTTTTCATCCTTTGCCTCTCAGGTTATTTCCTTTCTTATATGTATTTATATATGGATTAAATAGATTTAAGAAACCAACCAAGCTGTGATATATTTGTTTAAAATTAATAGGCACATTGTTGGTGAACGTCTCTGGACAAGGCAAAGGACTTTCAAGCTCGACATCAAAAGATTATGAGTTGCTGCGTTTTAGAGGAGCAGGGAGAGGACGTGGGTATTGTGTGCTCGGAAAGTGCAGTTGCAAAACTTATCGTGATTGTCCCCTTTCTCCCGACTGCCCTAAAAAGACCCATTACGTTTGTCTTCTTGGAGAATGCTCATGTATACCAGCATAATTTGATCAGTCGAGAAAATACACCGCTCCGATCCTACCAATTATATATGTATCCTGATGATAGAAATTCTTGTATCCACCATGTTGCTACCATCATAAGTTTTTTTTTTGTTTTGATATTTCATATCGGTTAATCCGGCCGATGCCAAGAAAAATGTATTTAGTGATACATAATGAAATAATGCAAAAGTGTATCACACTGCTTTATCTGAATTTGAAATACTTTTTAACTAATGTCAGGAGGTGGTCCGGTCATAAGATATGGCCGACCATATTAGCCACTTGGCCCGAATTCCAACGAAAATCAAACACATGACCAATGTGAGTATACGCTAAATTCCCAAAAATTGTCATTAGACTATCATAACTTAGTTGCTACTATCATAAATACTTTAAACTAGGTATTTCGCTCGCATGTATGAATATAAACATTTTATAATTATTTATTAATATTTTCTTACTAATCAAAAAACTATTATGAAAATTATTATTTATGTTTTCATTTGAAAATTATTACATATTATAAATAGTTAAAAATTATTTGTATATTATATTCATATTAATAAATAAATCTCTGAAACTATTTAATAGGTTTTTACTTAAAATTAATATTTTTACTTAATTAATATTTAATTATGTGTTTTTCTGTTTTTAATTTATAAAAAATTTATTGTAAAATATTTTTTCGGGTGCAGTATATATAAGAATTATCTTCTTTTTTTAATTATAAATACATTTTAAGTTTTTGAATAATTTTTATTATATCAATTTTTAATCACTTGTATAACCAAATATTTTTTTATAGTTTTTGATTAATTTTTATTATATTAATTATACTCAATAGTATAATCTAATAAATAAATCTAATTATTTATTAAGATTAACAATGATTTGAATATTTTTATTATATTAATTTTTAATCAATTATCTTATCAAATAAATTTTAAATTCTTTTTTTTTGGTTAATTTTTATTATATTAATTTATAATCAATAGTTTAATCTAATAAATAAATATAGTTAATTATTAAGAATAACAATGATTTTAATCAGTTTAACTTTTAACGTCAAAATTCAGATCGGATACTATTAACAAGATCACAATTTCACAGTTGTGACCCAAACATGTTTAAATCTATATTAATAATAGTATATATAATAACATTAGCAAGATCATAATTTCCAAACTATATTAATATAGACATATAATTCAGATTTGAGGGGTGAAATTTTGGAAGTTAGAGTTTTAAATTTTAATAAATATATAAATAAATATTTAAATTTTGAAATAAAAATTATAAAAATAATTTGGAAAAGAATTTTTTTGAATTTCAGAATGGAATTTTGAAAAAGAAAATTCAAAAAATCAAAAATGAAAATTATAAAAAATTGAATTTGAAAACGTACAATTCAGAAACCATAATTTTTTTACTTTTAATCTTTTTTATTTATTAAAAATTATATATATAAAAAACAATGATATAATGGTTTTTTTATCTTTTTAATGAAAAATATATTTGTGAAAATGTTCATTTAAAGAATGTAAACATGAATAGTGAAAGTAAACATGAAATACACATGAAGTAAACGTCAAAATCTTTCAAGTTTAGATTAATTTATCATATAGATATAAGTGTTTCTTTACTTTTTAACTAGGTGTTTTGCCCGCACTTGCGGGCTTAATAATTTTACAAAAAAATATAAATAGATTTATTATCAATTCAAAAACCATTAGAATAAGTTATTCCATGCTTTTGAAATATTTAATAATTAATAAATATTAAAACAATTCTATATGATAAAGTTTTTTTATTTTAATAATATATCTTTTATTACGTAAAATAAATTTGAAAAGATTCATATATACGTAAAATTATATACATGAATTTTATATTTATTTTAAAATATAATGATATAAAATATTTTTGGATAACATAATATAGAATATTTTTAGATAATGATGTTTATCTAATTAATATTTTTTTTATATTAGAAAATTTAAAATAATTATTTATTAAGGAGAATAAAAAATTCCAATGTTTTAATTTTAATTGTGAGAGAGAAAAAACACTTTGTAAATGATATTATAAATATTTTTAAATTATTTTCTAATTTTTTTAAAAATTATCACAATGATTTATGAGAAATTCCCTTAGATATGCTCTTTTAGTATGTTCTTCACAAAAATAGTTTTTAAGGAAGAAAATGACCAAAATTAGTTTTTTTAGAAGCTAATTTTTTTATTAATATGCATTTATATCCCTAAGGTTAACTAATTTAGACTTTAAGGTTTGGAGTAAAGGGGTGGGTTTGGGGATAGGTTTCAAATTTCAAAAAAAAATTTAAAAAATTGAATTTTTTTTTTAAAAAATGCTATTTTAGTTATTTTATTTTTCTATGACTATTTTTGTGACAAAAACTTAAAAAGTGTTATTTAAGAGAATTGCCTATGAGTTATTTTGGTTGTCCTAAATTTTTATCTAAATAGATGATTTCTTCTCGTTATTTTGATTAAAAATAAAAATTCAGGTTAATCATTGGAAATTTCTCAAAATTTATAATGTTAACGAACGACAAAAAAAAACAAGTATGTTAACAATTTCGGTTGTATTATAATTGGGTTTTCTAAAAAGGCTATGTGTTACTTTTCCATGTACGTCCCAATTATATAGTTGGGCTTTCATTTTATAACGAATTGACAACAAAAGGGTGTATTTCGGTTCGGCTGTAGTATCTGGTCTAGCCGGTTAAGTCGGGTTGAGTGGTTTTGAAAATAAACCCTAAGACTGAGGTTTCTTTCTCGGCAAACTCAAACCCCTAATAATCAAAATCTCTGGCCAGTTTTCTCTGAAAGGTATCATCAATCTAATGGGGAAGAACAAGAAGAAAGAGAGGAAAGATGGAGAAGAAACATCTCCACACTCTGCTGCCACTGTCTGCGTCTCTGGCTTGCCTTATTCTTTCACCAACGCCCAGGTTCCTTCAATAAATCCTCAGATTACACTTTGTTAATTCGAGTTGACTTATTCAAACTGTTGTTTCAGCTTGAAGAAGCCTTTAGCGACGTTGGTCCCGTTAGGCTTTGCTTTATGGTCACAAACAAAGGTTGACTGACTGCATTATTATTGAAACAAAAAGCTATCTCGCAGGAGCTGAGCTAATCATCTTTTCTTCTGTTTTCTTGCTGACAGGATCTAATGAACACCGTGGCTTTGCTTTTGTCAAATTGTGAGCTAACCCACTTGTTGATGAAACAAACTTGATTCTCTTACTGAGCAAAGTGATAAAATTTTATAATGTGTCCTTTTTTTGCAGTGCTTTGCCAGAAGATGCTAACCGTGCCATTGAGTTGAAGAACGGTTCTTCTGTTGGTGGCCGTAGGATTACTGTCAAACAGGCCACTCATCGCCCTTCTCTTAAAGAGCGTCGTACAAAAGCAGCCCAAGGTTGTTGTTCAGTTAATATTGTTTTATCTCAGCATTCACCCTATTCATTGTGGATTCTTATGTAGCATTGCTTCTTATTTTCTCTAGGGAACTCATTACCTGATAATTCACAGACAGAGAGTGACAACAAGGACAGTTTGATCCCTGAGACAGACAAGCAAGGTATAAGTCTGCCTTCATTTAGTTTTCTGAGTCTAAGTAAGTTGTTTTGGTTCTCCCTTATTAATATATCTGTATTTGCATCAGTTCCTCCAGCCGAGATAAAAATAGTGAAGAAGCCAATTGAGCGCAAAAAGCCAACTAAGCTTCATGTTGATTTAGCTGATAAAGAAACATGTTCAGATAAGCAAAGGTATGAGTCTATAATAACGTGCTGTTCTGTCCTAGTCATTTGTAAGGAAGACTCTCTTATTGAAATCAAAGCATGTTGTTTAAAACATTTGAAGAACACCTAATATTCTATATGTATCAATAAAAATATATCTAATGTTTTTTTTTTCATTCCGTGAAGAGTGGCAAGAACTGTTATCTTTGGTGGCCTTGTTAATGCTGAGATGGCAGAGGCAGTCCATAGTAGTGTCAAAGAGATTGGCACTGAGTGCTCTGTCAGATATCCCCTTCCCAAAGAAGAGCTTCAACAAAATGGTATGGATCTTGTTAATAAAATCTAGGCAAATGTCTGTTTGCATGGTTTTCATTTTTGTAAATGATATATATCATATGATTAGGTATCAAGTGTGCACATGCCATTTCTGGTTTCTGAATATTTGGAAAACACCCTATCCACCTGTTTATTAATACTTTGAGCATATAGTAAAAGCTTAGTTCACTCTCTTATAGGAGCACGCCAGACTTTGTGTTCATTAAGCGTTGAAATGTATGGTCTTTATCAGGTCTTACCCAAGACGGATGCAGGGCAGAAGCATCAGCTGTTTTATTTACGAGTGTCAAATCTGCTTGTGCTGCTGTTGCAACACTACATCAAACAGAGATAAAGGGAAATCTCATTTGGGCGCGTCAGCTCGGTGGAGAGGTGAGCGTTATTTGCTTTTAACTGATTAGCGTCCAGAACAGTTCATGATCTCTTGGTATTTTGTTGGAGGTAGGGCTCAAAGGCTCAGAAGTGGAAACTTATTATCCGAAATCTTCCTTTTAAGGTTCTTATAACCCGATTTTTTTTTTGGTTATTTCTTAAGTTTCTCATGGATTGTTTTTTTTGGAAATTGCAGGCTAAACCAAGTGAAATTAAAGAGGTGTTTTCAGCAGTAGGGTTTGTGTGGGATGTTTTTGTTCCTAAAAATTTTGAAACTGGGTATGTTCTAACTCCTCTGGATGGTTTCTTTGGTTATGAATAAATGAATGTACATTATACTCATTTAGTGAATTATATTGGCAGGTTACCCAAGGGTTTTGCATTTGTCAAATTCACGTGTAAGAGAGATGCAGAAAATGTATGATCTAGAAACATGATTATCTTGATTTCGTCATTTTCAACTCAGATCTCTTGTCTTACTTATTTTTGTATCTTCAGGCAATTCAAAAGTTCAATGGGCACATGTTTAGTAAAAGACCTATAGCTGTAGACTGGGCTGTACCTAAGAATCTCTATAACGGTGCCGCTGATGCCGTTACTGCTCCAGACGATGGTATGTTACCATATTGTTTTTTTATCGCTGGGAATCTTATAATTAAATGGTTTTAGTTATTTTTGTAGTTATTGTGTATGGGATCTGATAATCTATTATTGGCGTCAACCTTGGCAGGTGAAAAAAATGGAAGTGATGAGGACAGTGATAACAGTAGTGTTGATTTGGAGGAGGTTGATGATGCTGTAGAAAGCCACCAACCTTCTGGAGATGATATTGATGAGGAGGAGGACAGCAGTAACAAACTAAGTGAATCAGATGCACTAGAGAAAGATGCTGTGACCGATGCAAATTTTGAAGAGGAAGCAGATGTTTCGAGAAAGGTGCTTAAGAACCTACTTGCGTCTTCAAAAGTAACCATTGATTCTAATGATGGAGAAACAGAGGAGTCGGATAAAAAAAAACTCGAGGATTCATCATCTAAGCCTGTCGTTGAATCTCCTGGTGTCTCTGAGCCTTTGAAAACCAGTAAAACCAAAGAGGTGGCGGCTCCTAAAGAAACGCAGGAAAATGATGATTTTAAGAGAACTGTATTTATAAGCAACATCCCATTTGATGTTAGTAAGGAAGATGTCACACAGAGGTTTGCCGTGTTTGGGCAAGTTGAATCTTTATTCCTAGTTCTGCACCCAGTCACAAAGTATGCGTCCTTCTATGCTTTCAATCATAAAAAGCGCTGGTATCTCCCTTAACCCAAAGCTTCACATTTATCTTTCTCTCTATTGTTTTTTTTTTTTCAGACGACCAAAAGGGACGGCATTTCTCAAGTTCAAAACAGAAGATGCATCAGATGCAGCCATTTCAGCAGCCAGTACTGCCTCAGGTGTCGGTGTCCTTCTTAAAGGCAGGCAACTGAGCGTTATGAGAGCTGTGGATAAGAAATCTGCACAGGACATAGGACTTGAAAAGACAAAGGAGAAGAATCTTGACCATCGGAATCTTTATCTTGCTAAGGTACAAACTTCTCTCGTTCCTCTCAAAATCTCTGGATAATTATAATTAGTATTCACTAATGTTGATCCCGTTCTGGCTTCCACAGGAAGGTCAGATCCTTGAAGGTACACCTGCTGCTGAGGGTGTGTCTGCAGAAGATATGGACAGGCGACGAAGGTAGTTTTATTTTATTTTTGTACTTTCTCAGACATGTGTGTTACAGTCTAGGGATAAGAGATGATTGAGCATGTGTGGGTTTCCTTTGCAGATTGCATGAAAACAAGATGAAAAAGCTTCAGTCTCCTAACTTCCATGTATCTAAAACGAGGATTGTTATCTATAACTTGCCAAAGTCCATGAATGAAAAGCAACTACAAAAGCTCTTAGTTGATGCTGTTACCTCACGAGCTACAAAGCAGAAGCCAACTATCCGACAGGTCACATATTCGCTTCCTTTGTAGGTCAAACATAGTTGTGTCATCTTAATCTGCTTTCTTTTATTTGGATGCAGATCAAGTTCTTACAAAACGAGAAGAAGGGTAAAGTTGATACGAAGAATTACTCACGTGGAGTTGCGTTTGTAGAGTTCACAGAGCATGACCATGCTCTTGTTGCCCTGAGAGTATTAAACAACAATCCTGGTAAATATTGCTGAATTCTTATATGTTTTCATTTAATAATATGCTATGATGCACACTGGAGTTCAGTGGATGCCATAAGATGAGACAAATATTGTTATGGCAGATAAAAAAAATCATGTAACATATGATACAAGTATTCAGTAAAATCCAAGAATCACAATCTGATTTATTACATTAACGGTCATTGGTTTGGCAGAGACATTTGGTCCTCAACACCGTCCCGTTATTGAATTTGCTGTTGATAACGTCCAGAAGCTGAAGCTACATAAAGCTAACCAACAGTTTCAACGCAATAGACATAATGAATCTGAGGTGAAGCAGGCGAACGGTGAGGCTCATGCAGAAGACATTCATCCTGGCAATGATTTAAAACGAAGAAGAACGAGGGATGGGGATAACACTGGTCCCGTGGAGGAGAACGCAAGCGGGTTTAAGAAGAAGAAGGCTATGCGTCCACGTGAAGAGAGGAAAGAACAAACAAAACCAGAGGAGAATAGTCTCTCAGTGAAAGAAGATGCAGGTAAGAAGACACCTTTGCGCACACACGACAATACTAAAGAACCGCCATCAAACCAGAAAGGCCAGTGGAAGAAGAGACAGCAAGAGGAAACTGAGAAACCAAACCCGAAGAAGATTTCCAAAGATGTGAGTGATGCGCCAAGAAAGAGAAAGTTTGAGGAGGTCAGAGGTGGAGAGAGTGCAAACGGGCAAAGGAAGAGAAAGAATCAGAAGGAGAAGAAGCAAGGTGGACCTCCCGAGGTTCAGGACAAACTCGATATGTTGATTGAACAGTACAGGTCTAAGTTCTCGCAGAGCTCAGCTAAAACCGGACCACAAAAACAGAGTTCCGGACAAGTCAGGCGATGGTTCCAGTCCTGATACCTAGAAAAAATGTCAGTTTTCTTATGCAGTTCTGATTTTGTCTCTAAAATCTCCACAATTTCATTTTTCAGTTTTGTTTTGTATCTCCATAACTGAACCGGATTCAAACCATGGATTTGTTTTGAACCGATTTAATACAACAGTACCGGTTTAGCAACATGTCAACGAAAATAGCATGTTTGAATATAGCCTACAACGGTTAGTCACCTAATCCCCTAAATAAGCAGAATACATGCGTGTACCAACTAACATTCTCGCGGGAAACCTAAAATATAACCTACAGGTCAATCTGTAAACACGTGGCAGATTATAATTAGTTACGATTCAGTTTCACACGTTCCGCTTTTTCCGATTTTTAAAATCTATATAAAGCGCTCTCTCGTCCTCTCTGCTTTCTCCATTATTCACACGATGGAACATCTTAGGGTTTTATTCTCAGTTTCTCTTCTCTTTGCATTCTTCCTCTCTGTTTCGTTTTGTGAGAACGACGGCGGTGATATCTTAATCCGGCAAGTGGTTAACGGATCGGAGCCGAAAGTATTGTCATCGGAGGATCACTTTTCTCTGTTCAAGAGGAGATTCGGAAAGGTTTACGGTTCTCTTGAGGAGCACCACCACAGATTCGCTGTTTTCAGATCTAATCTTCAGAGAGCGATGCGTCATCAGAGGATGGATCCTTCTGCTCGCCATGGCGTTACGCAGTTCTCCGATCTGACTCCTTCTGAGTTTCGGAGAATGCATTTAGGGGTTAGAGGTGGGTTTAAGCTTCCCAAGGATGCTAATCAGGCACCGATTCTTCCTACCAAGGATCTTCCAGAGGATTTTGATTGGAGAGATCGTGGAGCAGTTTCTCCCGTCAAGAATCAGGTATATACATACATGACCGGTCCTGAGATTTAGCTGATCATATGCTATTTATTAAAGATTTCAACTAAATTTTTCTTTTTATAAATTTGGAGGCATAATTTTTTTATTTTAAAACTATGTCTATAGTTGTTTTAAAAATAATTGGGGCCTAAAACTAATGTTTTATTCGGCTTTGCTCATATATATTTGTTCATATATATGGTTTTGAAGAAGATGATAACGATTTAGAATTCAAATGCTGATTGATTTGTTTGTTGTAGGGATCATGTGGATCGTGCTGGAGTTTCAGCACTACAGGCGCGCTTGAAGGTGCTCACTTCCTCGCAACTGGCCAACTCGTTAGTCTCAGTGAACAACAGCTCGTAGATTGTGATCATGAGGTCAGTCTTAGCTTCCTTTCGTCTCTTTATTTATCCAAGATTTTCATAGAGTTTGTTTGGGAATCACACTATTGTTCAAGGTTCTAAGTTATGCAACATTGTGTTGTTTGCTCACTATCTTTTTCTCTTGTAGTGTGATCCTGAACAGGAAGGTTCATGTGACTCTGGTTGCAACGGTGGCCTAATGAACAGCGCCTTTGAGTACACCCTCAAAACCGGAGGGCTTATGCGAGAGGAAGACTATCCCTACACAGGAACTGATGGTGGGTCTTGCAAGTTGGACAAGTCTAAGATTGTTGCCTCTGTCTCCAACTTCAGTGTTGTCTCTATTAACGAAGATCAAATCGCTGCAAATCTTGTCAAGAACGGTCCTCTAGCTGGTATTAACTCTCTCTCTCCGTTCCTAACCATCACTGACGATTAACTAACCTTTTAAGGCTAAATATGAGTTTTGGACTTTGCAGTGGCTTTAAATGCAGCTTACATGCAAACATACATTGGAGGAGTGTCGTGCCCCTACATATGCTCGAAGCGGCTCAACCATGGTGTGTTGTTGGTGGGTTATGGTTCGGCCGGTTTTTCTCAGGCAAGGTTCAAGGAAAAGCCGTATTGGATCATCAAAAACTCATGGGGAGAAACCTGGGGTGAGAATGGTTTCTATAAGATATGTAAAGGCCATAACGTTTGCGGCATTGACAGTATGGTTTCCACCGTCGCTGCCGCTGTCTAGAGGGTTTTCATTATTATTAAGACAATCTCGCATTTGTCTCTCTTGTCTCAGTTATAAAAACTGTAAATAAATTAAATGAAATGCATTTCTCGGTGAATCCTTTGTTTGGACATGGAACATACTATCTTATTGTCTTCTTCCAACAAGTCTTGAGGCACTTGTCAACTTGACTGCATCAGATCTTTGACACGTCTTGAAACACGAACAACCTCGTTAAACAACATATAGTCAAACTTGCAGACTTCGCTTCTTGAGATTTCTTTAGAGAGATCAGCTGGTGTTGGTGGGTTTTGACATATGACTAAGTCAAATCCCCCAAACCTCTGCACCAAAGTATCCAGCTTCTTTATCCTTAAGCTTCTGATATCTTCAACCTGCACGAGCTCTCCAGTTTGTCCTGAAGTCTCCCACCATCTCTTCAGTATCTTACGGCTCATTCCACAAGGCTCAACAGAGAATACGACTTTCAGATGAACTCCAAGGCGGCTTAACGCGATTTCAGCACCACCGATTCCGCTAAAGAGTGATAGAACTGTCAATCCTTGGGGAAACATAGGCTTCAGCACAGAGAGATGGTAACCCAATGTGTCAGTTTGGAAGCAATAATCCAGCAGCTTCATTCTTTCAGCCAATCTTATTCCACCACCAATTTTTAATGAATCACAATCAACCTTTAATAAGAAGTCCTTCTCTTATTATTCAATCAAAAGCTCACAAATCACAAGTTATCAAATCTTATGTTATGCAACATGTTTGCATCTCCATATATATGAAAACATATCCTAATCTCATTAAACATCTAATGTTTAGATAACTCCTAAACATAATTAACTTTCCTATTTCCTATTCCATATCTCGGTAGGAAATACATATCTTATTCTTCAAGCTAAACCAAGCTTAGTCCAACATACTCCCCCTTAAGCTTGATTTCATTTTCATTCACAACATTAACTCCAATGAGGCTTCTAAGTTCCTTGAACCGTGTTCTTCCAATCGATTTCGTAAGTATATCAGCCTTATGTATGTTACCCGGAACATGCTCGACCTTAATCTGCTCATTCTCAACACATTCACGTATAAAGTGAAATCTCCCGTGTATATGTTTGCTTCTACCGTGAAAAACTGGGTTCTTCGTAAGTGAGATTGCCGATTTGTTATCAACTCCTAAGGTTACCGTTTTGCAAGCACCTCCTATGACTTCACTTAGGAGTTCTTGTAGCCAAATCGCTTGTTTTGCAGCCTCCGTTGCTGCCATAAACTCCGCTTCACACGAAGATAACGCAACAATCTCTTGCTTTTGAGAACACCAAGTTATTGGACTTTGATCAAGATAAAAGATATGTCCAGTCGTGCTCTTGCCATCATCAATGTCAACATTGTGTGAACTATCACTAAACCCCATTAGTTCTTGACCTGTTGATCTCGCAAAACGCAGCCCGAGAGAAGTAGTGCCGCGCAAGTATCTCAAGATTTGCTTCAAAGCTGCGCCATGTGACTCTTTTGGATCCTGCATATACCTACTAAGTACTCCAACACTATAAGAGAGGTCAGGTCGTGTATGTAACAGGTAACGGAGGCACCCTATACTCCTTCTAAACTCTTTCTCGTCAATGCCTCTTTCATGAGAAGCTTTGGATAACTTCACATTTGCGTCCATAGGTATATGAGTAAGATTGCAGTCCTGCATACTTGTTTCCTCAAGAATCTTATGCGCATATTTACTTTGTGACAACAAAATAGATCCGTTATGCTGACATACTTCAATGCCTAAATAGTACGTTAGCCTGCCTAGGTCACTCATCTCGAACTTACTTGCCATCTCCTGTTTAAACTCCAAGATCGAAGCTAAACAAGTCCCTGTGACGAGTAAGTCATCCACATAAACACATACGAGAAGAAGCCCCTTCTTCTCTTCTTTCCGGTAAAGAGATGGTTCCTTTGAACATCGAGAAAAACCGAATCCTTTGAGAATCAGATTAAGCTTAACATTCCATGCTCTAGGAGCTTGTCGTAAACCATAGAGCGCTTTGTTTAGTTTATAAACTTTTCCTTCTTCTCCTTTGATTTCGAATCCCTCAGGTTGAGTGACATATACTTCCTCCTTAAGCTCTCCATGTAAGAATGCAGTTTTTACGTCTAAATGATGTATCTCCCATCCTTTTGATGCTGCAAGAGCTATAACCATTCTGATTGTTTCAATACGAGCTACATGCGCAAAAACTTCATCATAATCAATGCCATGCCTTTGCACATATCCTTTGGCTACTAACCGTGCTTTGTACTTGCTAATACTTCCGTCTGTATTCCTCTTTATTTTGAATATCCATTTCAAACCTATAGGTTTAAAGCCGTGTGGTAGGTCCACAAGGATCCATGTGTTGTTTTTCTCGATCGAGAATAGCTCGTCTTTGCAAGCATCAACCCAAACCTGCGATTCTTTAGCTTCATTGTAGTCCCATGGCTCATTGTTTATAACCATCAGGAGTCTTTCACACTCTGCCTCAGCGAGGAGTACATAGTCATCTAAGTATGCAGGTTTCGTGCTTAATCTTGATGATCTTCTTGGCTGTGGCTGAGTTTGTTCTACTGTGTCATCGTCATCGTTTTCTTCTTCTTCATTCTCTTCACCTTCAGTTTCGTTATTGCTCATTGCTCGAGCTTCAGAGTAATCTTCATTGCTTTTAGGCGGTATTAGTTCCCATTCGAGGGAACCGGAATCGTTTATGTCCCCTGTTTCGGTTTTATTCCAGCTCCATGGTTTTTCCTCATCGAAGTGTACATCTCGACTTATGATGATTTTCTTGCTTGAAGGTTCAAGCAGCCTGTATGCCTTTGATCCGGGTTCTATTCCCAAATGCACCAGGGCTCTTGATCGATCATCAAGTTTACGTCTTCCTGCAGCTTCTGTTCTTGCATAACAGGTACATCCGAAGACTTTGAGATGTTCAATGTTAGGCTTTTTCTTTCGCAAAGCTTCATATGGTGTCTGTCCAAGCAGAGATCTTGTCGCAATCCTGTTTATCAAGTAAGTAGCGTGCCTCACAGCTTCTCCCCATAGCATATTTGGTACATTCATATGCTTCAAAAGGCTTCTAGTCATCTCAAGTAATGTACGATTTCGACGCTCTACGACTCCATTCTGTTGAGGAGAATATGGTGCTGTCAAGTGTCTTATAATCCCATTTTCTTCACAGTAGGCTTTGAATTCATGCGATATAAACTCCCCTCCTCTGTCTGTTCGAAACGTTTTTACTTTCTCTTGTGTCTCTTGTTCCGCAAGCTTCTTGAACAATTTGAATTTGCCAAATGCCTCGTTCTTCTCTTTTAGCAGTACTGCCCACATGTATCTTGAACAATCATCGATTAATACGAATATGTAACGCTTCTGTCCAGGTGTGGGAGGAGTGATGGGACCGCAAAGGTCTCCATGAATGAGCTCAAGAGGATGTGTTGCTCTATATATTGTTGCTTGCGGAAAGGGTTTCCTTGTCTGTTTTCCTAATAGACATGATACGCAGGTTTCCTTCTCGATTTTCATACTCGGCATGCCAGTGACCAATTCTTTGCTTATCATCAGTTTCATTGTCTCAATGTTGACGTGACCTAGGCGTGCGTGCCACCTAGAAGCTTCTGATGGTACTGATATTTGCAGACAATGAATAGTATCAGCTTGTAGAATTATTTTGTATAATCGATTCTTCGACCTTGTAGTTTTGATCATTAGATGTCCGGTTCGGTCAAAGAGCATTAGTAAATCGTCTTTCATCCTTACTTCGCATCCTCCTTCGGTAGCCTGTCCCAAACTTACTATGTTGCTTCGTAGACCAGGTATGTAGTAGACGTTGTTAAGAGATTTCTTCTCGCCTCCTTTTAAAACAAATCTGATTGAACATTTTCCCTGTATTTTAATACGGGAATCATCTCCAAAACGAACCATTCCTGTAATACCTTCATCAAGCTTGTAGAAAAAGAGTCGATTTCCACTCATATGATTGCTTGCTCCGTTATCAAGATACCACAAATTCTCCATTCCTTGTTCAGCTTCAAAGACACTCGGTTTAACCTTTTGTTCGTTAAGATAAACAACTTCGTGTACCATCAACTCATCAGCTTCATGTGTTTCTTCTTCTTTCTTTTCTGTGGTCTCTTGTAACTTAAGCAATCTGTCGGGACACTCTGATGCATAATGTCCAAGCTTGTCGCAGTGAAAGCATGTAATGTGAGCTGTGTCTCTGTTTTGTCCTTGTTTATATGCTTCTCTTTGAGCATAGAAATTATTACCATAATGACCTCGGCCTCTTCCTCTCCAAGCTTGTCGTCCACCTCGGCCTCTTCTATTATAGTTATTTCCATAGCTCTCTTGCTGTGACTCGTTGTTAGTGTATAACAACTTACCGTGATCCTCATGATGCTCTTCTTCTTCTTCTTCACATATTCTCTCTTCGTATGCTTTTAGTCTACCGACTATATCCTCAAAGCTGGTTGTATTCAAGTCTAAGACTTGCTCTAGAGATGCAACAATATGTATATATTTCTTTCTCGGTAGACTTTTCAAGAATTTCTTTACAAGTTTTGGTTCTTCTATGACTTCTCCTATAGATGCAGATTTTGATGAGATTTCCGAAAGCTTCCCAACGAAGGTGTCAATGGTGTCTACTTCTTTCATCTTCAGTCTGTCAAACTCTGCCATAAGTTCTGCTAACCGACCCGAAACCTGAAACAATATGAAAAAACTAAACAAAGTTAATAGTTTCTGAGAATATACTTCGCATCCTCCTTCGGTAGCCTGTCCCAAACTTACTATGTTGCTTCGTAGACCAGGTATGTAGTAGACGTTGTTAAGAGATTTCTTCTCGCCTCCTTTTAAAACAAATCTGATTGAACCTTTTCCCTGTATTTTAATACGGGAATCATCTCCAAAACGAACCATTCCTGTAATACCTTCATCAAGCTTGTAGAAAAAGAGTCGATTTCCACTCATATGATTGCTTGCTCCGTTATCAAGATACCACAAATTCTCCATTCCTTGTTCAGTTTCAAAGACACTCGGTTTAACCTTTTGTTCGTTAAGATAAACAACTTCGTGTACCATCAACTCATCAGCTTCATGTGTTTCTTCTTCTTTCTTTTCTGTGGTCTCTTGTAACTTAAGCAATCTGTCGGGACACTCTGATGCATAATGTCCAAGCTTGTCGCAGTGAAAGCATGTAATGTGAGCTGTGTCTCTGTTTTGTCCTTGTTTATATGCTTCTCTTTGAGCATAGAAATTATTACCATAATGACCTCGGCCTCTTCCTCTCCAAGCTTGTCGTCCACCTCGGCCTCTTCTATTATAGTTATTTCCATAGCTCTCTTGCTGTGACTCGTTGTTAGTGTATAACAACTTACCGTGATCCTCATGATGCTCTTCTTCTTCTTCTTCACATATTCTCTCTTCGTATGCTTTTAGTCTACCGACTATATCCTCAAAGCTGGTTGTATTCAAGTCTAAGACTTGCTCTAGAGATGCAACAATATGTATATATTTCTTTCTCGGTAGACTTTTCAAGAATTTCTTTACAAGTTTTGGTTCTTCTATGACTTCTCCTATAGATGCAGATTTTGATGAGATTTCCGAAAGCTTCCCAACGAAGGTGTCAATGGTGTCTACTTCTTTCATCTTCAGTCTGTCAAACTCTGCCATCAGTGTTTGTAACCGTGCCTCACGTACTCTTTCAGCTCCTACGTGTCTGGCCTTAATCGCGTCCCACACTGCCTTGGCTGTGTCGAGGTCTCCTACTTGTAAAATTAACGCTTCCGGTATTGATTGAAACAACAATGCAATGGCTATGTCATTCTTTTCTTCATGTTTAGCTCCAGGATCAATTGTTTCCCATACTTTGTTAACCTTAAGTGCAATTTTCATCCTCATAGCCCAACCGGTGTAATTAGAAGAATTCAGCATCGGGAATTTTATGGATGAGGGTCCAGCGTCTTTGCTGGTCGTCTCTGTTTCGTTTTTAACGTCAGTCATGGATGTTGTTTTTCTTTGAGCTCGTTGTCGATCAGTTTTTCAAGTTTTTCTTTGTGCTCTGATACCAAATAATGAATCACAATCAACCTTTAATAAGAAGTCCTTCTCTTATTATTCAATCAAAAGCTCACAAATCACAAGTTATCAAATCTTATGTTATGCAACATGTTTGCATCTCCATATATATGAAAACATATCCTAATCTCATTAAACATCTAATGTTTAGATAACTCCTAAACATAATTAACTTTCCTATTTCCTATTCCATATCTCGGTAGGAAATACATATCTTATTCTTCAAGCTAAACCAAGCTTAGTCCAACAATTTTTGTGTGGTTTGATGGATATCCCATAATGCACTCCATATCATCAGGCTCTACGGGTGAGATGGTGTTTGGAGCACTCCTACTTGGCTTTGGGAGTATATGGAACCGGTTTTCAATGGGAAGATTGTGCACGTACCCTTCTGTCCTACGCAGCGCTGACCACAACCGAGTATCTACATGTTCAGGATGAATTCCAAAGAAGAACCTCGATATCTTAGACCACCACTGAGGAGATAACTCAGTCAAGTTTCCATAGAACAAATAAGGTCGTTTGGCCAAATCTAAGGGAAGCATCTGGGACAAACGTGGCTGCATTGCACTGAGAGACTCATACGAGTTCTCTATCAAATCATCTCCCATCTTTAGTGTTTCCATAACTGTACTTGAGCTTCCCATATATTCAGGTCTTAGACGTTTCCCTCGGCCATGAAACTCAGTCTCTCTGTCAACTTTATCCTCTTTTCTTTTACCCTTTGAGCTCTCTTCCTTATTGGAAATGCCACTCGATGAACCCTCATCACCATCCTTTTTCTGGGCAGAAACACCAATAAATCTCCATCTCTTTGAAGGGCATGTTGCAGGAGTAGCTGAAACTTTCTACAGTGACACCAAATATCATTGAGTAGAAATCTAACAAGATATTGACATAATTAATTAGAAAAAGAGAATGAGATGGTTTCAGTAAGATAAGCAAAAGTTCAAGTCTCAGTGCTGTGCTTCAAGATGAGATACACTAAGTGTATCTTTTGAGCTTTTGAGTGCGTGATAAAAAGTATATAGAAACAAATAGAAAGGAACATACCTTTTCTATATCTTCTACGTCATTAGAAATCTGATCTTTACCTGAAAAGGAGCAAAATAGGTTATGTACCAACATAATGATTTCCCAAATAATATAAACTATAGGATATCTAAATAGTGGAAGGAAATCAGTGTTTCTCTCATTCACATTTTACGCATTGAATGAACATGTAATTGCCTAAGCTTCTCACCTAACTTCTCAATTGCTTTTGATATTTCATGGTGAGAGAATCCCCTTTCCAATAGTTGCAAAGTTTTGCCCATTTCCTCAAACAATAACTCATTGGGAACCTGGATGTAAAACGTAAAATAAAGGGTAGTTAATGATCAGAGCCGAGCTCACATATGTAATGCTAGAAGCACTAAAATTTTTAGGCCCTAAAACAATATATATAAAAAAAATCAGTTCTATATCTTGAACTTGGGATTCGAAATTGGAACCCTACACACTTTACCAACCAGGTTTAGCAATATGAACTAACTGATCTTCAATGAAGTTGGCTCCTAAATTATTTTTAAATATACCGGCCCTCAAGTTAATGCTTGATAAGCTTCTATTGAGGACCGGCTCTGTTAATGATAATGATGGTAAAAGCTTTGTTTTATGATATTTAGAAGAAATCAAAACTAGAGTTTGATAATGATGGTTAGGGTTTGGTATTTGAAAAATATTCTTCTTCCAGAAGTTCAGATTTAGAAGAAATATAAATTCTTATTAATTCAGTTTAAAGATCTGTTGTCCTCTATACAAGTAGGCAAATTTAAAATAAAACACTTGATATAGGTTAAAACTAACCCTAAGAAGATTAAGAGGGAAGATAACTTAAAATAAAAGGAAACGCCAACTAAAAGATAAACAGAAAATAGAGAACCAAAACTTGCTAGGATGGGTCAATAGCTAATGCTAGAAGCACCAAATACCTCAATTGCTAGAACAACATTTTCATCTTCTCTACTGGTTTCAGTACCATCAAGTAAATCTTCAGATTCTTCTGCATACTCTTCAGCTAACTGAGCAGCAGCAATGAAGTCTACCATCTCATCAACTGGCGTCTCTTTACCTATAACATAGAAAAGAGAATAATGAAGAAACACATGCCAAATGAGAGCTGACACTAAATTTATGGCTCCAAATAACATAAGTGTGTTGCCTAAAATCATCTAGATGCAATCTCCTAATTATGCAATCTCCTAATTATACAATCACACGCAATGGCTTCCACCCTTGAGCATTATCTAAACAACAGTTTTTTGTGTGTATTGAATACATTACCAAGTCTACTTAGTGCAAGGTCAACTAGATTTTGAGGGAACTTCATCAACATCATCCTTGCACCATCAGCTTCATATTGAATATCAGGCTCCTGTCAAAGGAAGAAATTAAAGGAAATTAAGAATATCATCGATGAAGAAAAAAACAAGACATACACATCACATTTTATGCAATATACTTGTTTGGGTTCAGGATGTTCAGTTACAATAGTCTTAGTGAGAATGTCCACCAACGATTCAAGATCATGTACACCTGCTTGTGAAAAAGTAAGTTCAGTAATTAAAAGTGCCCTAGATTACGTTAGCATGGTGAACAAAAGATGACAATTTCTTCGTGTTTTTTTTTTGCATGGAAACCTATGAGTACCCGTTTCATCAATTGCTTTCTGAACAAGATTAGAGTTGAAGCCCATCTCAATTAGCAATGACTTGACATGATTTGGAGAAGAAAAATCAGCATTGTCCTGCAAGGAATTGATTCTCAAAACTGATGAAAACAATGCAACACACCCAACAATAAAGCTTCATGAAAGATTCCAGAAAGTTGTGAAAACTGAAAAGAAGGATAAGTTCCAAAGTTACCATCTAGATGATAAAAATCACACAAGAAGTATCACGAGCACTTGAAAGCAGCCTGCGCATACACCAACCTAGAAATATCACTGATTGTTTATTAAAGAGATATGGTAACCACAGTTTTGATAGTAGAAGCGCTGCAGAACTATAGCGCAGTACGGTATAGTTGTATTTTTATGAAATTTTCCTACTAATCAAAGATACATATTAAGTTTGTTACACTCTTAATATGGTATCAAAAAGAAAATAACAACTTACTTCAGCCAATGTCAACATCTCTCGACCTTGCGAGTTTAATGAATACTCCAATTCGTCATTGATTATTGCTCCTTTCGTATTATGGTTTGTTCTTGTTCGTGATGTCTTGTTCTTCATCTCATCCGTCGTTTTCTTTCTGATTCTTGCTCCAATATTCTTCATCTAGCTTCTTTCTTGAGTTCTGATGGCGTCAGTGACATCGAATGTTCTGATTCAATCTTTTGATCAATATGATAATCCATTCCACAACTCAGATCATGCTTGATTGGTTCTTGTTACCGATTGTCTTAGTTCTTTACTTCTGGTGCTGATTTTCACGATGATATGTATGAGTGGCTCTCAGTATCTACCACAAATATAGATTCAAAATGGTACAATTCCGAAACTTTTTGCTAATCATCGTGATTATGGTGCTTGATCTCATTGTAACGATATGATTTCAACTTAGTTGGGCCTACTTGGTTGATGAACTCGGTATCCAAAAAAATAGGGCAGAACCACAGCTAGATCTATATGGAAGAATCTTATGTCTAGGTTTAAGTAAAATGATGCCCCTAGAATCTTTGGGATAAAACAGCGATTGAGTAACTTACTTCCCCAACTTATTACCTCAATTACTAATAGTTTGGTTTCTTGATAAACAAGCACAACAACACATGGGGAAGTAGAAAAACATCCAAAGTTTTTCTTGAATAAAACAAATAAAATAATTTGATTGAAGCAGGCAACTCTCCGAGTCCTTCTCGTACCTTATATATGCACATACGCAGAAGAGGCATTTTAGGTAATTCAAGACTCGGAAGAAGATCATCATCACTCACTCGTCTTCGTTTCCGAGGAGAGTGAAAGTGAAGGGAGCAAACTTGTAGCCATCGCCTTCGTAGAACTTGTTCTGATACTCCACCCAGTGAAGACGCAGTGCGTGAAGGAACGCGCTCAAAGTCTCCATCACCAGAAGCACTC
Organism: Sinapis alba; assembly: GCA_012274485.2. Taxonomy (NCBI): domain Eukaryota; kingdom Viridiplantae; phylum Streptophyta; class Magnoliopsida; order Brassicales; family Brassicaceae; genus Sinapis; species Sinapis alba. The sequence goes on from MU106106.1 coordinate 150,444, forward strand.
CCACCGTTGCAAATATGAAGACGAGGATCCCAACGATCAGAATCAATACATTGTTGAAACTGAAAGATAACGAAGAGAGTGAGATTGTGATGTTATTATCAACACCAACTGAGAACTGTAGTGAAAAGATGTAATTGCATTTACTTACCCCCAAGCCATAAGGAGAACCTTCTCGTAGAAGACTGACGACAACTCCGAGTGTGCAAGACTGAACAAGAACGCGGACATAAATCATTATATACTTCTACATAAAAGAAACGGTGAACCCAACAGAGTATGTAGTGCCGCTAGATAGTGACAAGTGCTAGTGTTGATACGATTTTTCTTAGATGAAGATTAGGATAATACTATATATGACTAACTAGTAAGTCATTGGTAGTCTTTTGTACCTGAGGGCCCAGAGACGAAGATAAGAAGCTGTGTTGGAAACAGCTCCAAGCACAAACTCAATGGTGTGAATGAGCTGGTGCACAAAGATTTCGCTGAATTCAAACTCTTCGTGTCCATGAGATCCCCCGTTTGTTTCTACTTGAAGACTCTCATCTGTCTCCTCAAGCTGTGAGTATGACTGACCTTGATGTCTCTGAAGAAAAGCAAAAAATCAAAGTTTCAGTTATGGTCAATTATCATACACTCAATTCGAAGCTTCATAAGTAAACTGTTGAGAAGAGGGACTCACAGCTTCATGTTGTTTCTTCAAGATGAATGGCTTTGGCAACAACATCCACGGAACAGAAATCAGTGCCAGAAAGAGAAAAGTGAGCTGAAATGGAAACGGAATGAGATGAGATGAGATGAGAATATATATATACAGAGAAGGATTATTGTTGGTTATCGATGCAAACCTGTACTGTTTTCTGGTGAGGGAAAAGCTGATTCTCTCCTAAATCTTCCATAGGGCTCAGGAACATATAGATCATTACGTGATACAAATCCGCTTGAGAACCAGTGCACCACTTTATGATGATGAGGGCAGACAGGTAGCCAAACAAGCAGTTCAAGAATATCATCTGGGGAACGAACTGGAACCTGGAATCATGTGAGATTAAATCGATTATATACTTTTTAACTATGATTAGCATTCAGACTTTATTTGTTTGGGATATGTTTTTACTCACCATATGTTTACAGCGCTTTTGAAGAATTTTGCATTACAAAAGCTCATAATGATTCCAAGGTTCATTTGGGCAACTCCAAGAAGGATTGACATTTTCATCTTAAGGGAGTTCAGGAACGGTAACTCACTGCGGGTACCATGCCACACAGGATCCACTCCAAATGGATAAGTGTCTCGGGTTTTGATCAGGCCAATTGTAGTAGCCTCACTGAACAAGCCAGTAGAAGATAAAAACTTAGAAACGTAAAGATTTGTTTTCAACGGTTTTAGGGAAACTAATCTCCATACCTGCAAGAGGCATCCCGGCACTCATACGCCGAGGGAGAAAACAATGGGAATGGTATAGAGAAGAACTCGTTGTAGATTAAACCAGTGTATATTGAGAAGAGTGACATCATCAGTATAACGTAACGGCCACCAAAAGCCATTTCCATAATATCCCCAAGTTTCTGTTGTCAGGAAGCAAGAATTGATGGGTTAGCATCTGGAATTGCATGAAAGAAAAACATTGACGACTAACCAGAGTAACTACTAAGGAAATGACATATCATAGTTTATCACGGTCTTTTTGAATGCTCAATCGAATTATGTTTAATTTGACATTTGCACGCAGCTCTTAAAACAGCAACATATAACAAACAATTTGGAAATTTTCTAATCTGATACTGTGCTCCGTAAGAACATAGATGGTGACCATTAGGGACATTACCTGGTTGGAAAGTTTCTTTTCTCTCAATACTAGATACATAGTTGCAAGCAGCAGACAGATTCCATGACCCCAGTCACCAAACATAACGGCAAACAGGAAGGGGAAGGTAACAATTGTGAATACAGTAGGATTAGCTTCCTGATATTTGGCTACACTGCAAGATAGAAAAAAAGATGAATGAAATTCAAGAGACAAACACTAAGCGCAAATGGACAGTTCCTGCGGAAGTAAATGAAGTTAAAAAAACAGTTGAAAACAAAACAAAAAAATTATATTCTAATGAGTATGTGAGATGCAGAAGCTTAAAACTATACGGTCTTTTTCAAATGTACTTGAAACTCCAGAGAGAGTTCTTACCCGTACGCATCTACGATTTCCTGAAACGCAGTGGTAAATTTGTTTGTGCGGAAAAAAGTTGGAGGCATCTCTTTGGTCCTCAGGACCTGGAAAATTGATCCAACTTGAGAATTGGAGTCAACCGCAGCACGCTGCAACGCATTTTGAATCTGCACATGCAAAACTTTAAACTCGCCGTCGCACCAGTACATGTGCAATGATTCAATTATATGCAACTATAGTTACTCACTTCTGTCGCTGCAAAGACAGGACTCCAGCCTTCACCCACAAGGCACTTCTTAGTCACATCAAGACTAAGCATGTTCAGTGTATGATAGATGGCTTTTTCCTTGCGAACCTGCATGAGTGAGGGTTAATGATTACTGATCTAACCTAACAAATATATGACATTGGACAATAATGAGCACGCTACTAGTGAAAATAAATCTCCAAATAATATAAGACCTTGAGGTTCCATTGCTCAAACTTATCTCCAATGGTCTCCAGAAGAATCTTGCGGTGATCCAACCCAGCACCTATAGTAGTTTTAAGTTCTGCTAACCGACCCGAAACCTGAAACAATATGAAAAAACTAAACAAAGTTAATAGTTTCTGAGAATATACTATCAACACAGCAGACATCAGATAAATCACTCACACATCGAAAAATAATACATACCTCAGTCATCATTTGAGCTTGTTTGCCGAGTTCTTCGCTGAAAGGATAGCGATTGGCCCCAAAAGCTTCACATATCTTAAGAATTTTGCTTTTTGCTCTTTCCCCGGAGTAGAAGACAACAAATACATTTTTCTCAGCCTGAAGCATTATTTTAGATTAAGAAAATCAATCTCTAGTTGAGGCTAACAGAATAAATATTTTGTTTTTCTGCAAAAGCCACCATTCCATGAAGAACAATTCTCGTGCATATGAAAACGTAAAAACTACATATAGAATTTTAACTGGTATAAGCTAATGACGCGAAAGAAATTGTATACGTTAAGAAAGCAAAAAAAACTCCAGCAACAGAAAATGGGATCCCTTTCAATGTCTATGAGAAGCTACTAGTAGAACATAAGAAGCTAACCTTCTCCCCAGAGTTGGGATCAACAACGGACTCCTCAATGACAGATTGTCGTATAAAGATGTTGCCCCTAGTTGCACGAAATAGGATCCTCTCAAACACCATAGACTTTTCACGAGGCACCAGCCCAGTGAGGAATCCAAGCTTTACTTGCTTTGTTGGATCAACAGACTTCTCCTGTTAAAAAGGAAAGTTTGTAAGGCTAATTGCAGAAAACACAACTTGAAGAAGTAAAACAGTCGCAGATTTCGTACTTCCTGCAATAAAGGAGCCTCGAGAGCGTCTTCACCCACTTGTTGTGATTCTATCTCACTCTGTTGAGCGGTAGCACTTCTATGGGCTGAAGCAAAAAATTCACCAGCCTAAAAGAAAACACAACAGCTAAATGAATGTATGAGATGCACATCCGACACCTTAACCATAAATATACATTTCGCAGGGAAAGTCCTTTACATAGTGCAGACCAAAGATCATCTAAAGTGGTGTCTACTTTTCTCCTCATGTAAAATATATTTACAGAAGTACAAATCTGCCAAACTAGTCACGAACCAAATCAGGACTTTCTGTGTAATAAGGAGACGTTGCGTCTACAAACACAGAGAACATAATACCTTCTCAAGAACGAGTTTGTACTCCACAAGTTCATTGTAAGAGCGCTGAAGCTTGTCATTATTAGCATTGATTTCGGAAAGTTCAGCTTCTAGCTCTCCAAGCTTAACCTGAAAAGGAGAAAGAAGGAAAAGAACAATAAGCATGAAGCAAACAAAAAGTAATGGCTGTCCCAAAAAAAAATCAAAAACAGGGTATCTCCGTTCACCTCTACATCATCCAAATCAATATCAACTTCTTTTCCTAGGTACTCTTTGGGAGAAACTCCAGCCTTTGACATTTGGTCTTTGAAGAAACGTAACTTTCGAGCCATCTCTCCACATCTTTTGATCTTCATCCATAGATCAAGAAAAGAGATCCACCAACGTAAGATAGGAACTATCTATCAACATTAGATAACATCTGAGAGAGATATGAAGTTACCTGAGCAGCATAAGTCCGTTGAAATGGGCTCTTCTCAGAATTAAGCTACGATGATCGAATACACAAAGATTGCAATTGAATATCAAAGTTCTATTTAAACAGAATCAATGGAAAATCATCGTAGCTGGTAAACAGAGAGAGAGAGAGTATGCGTACGTCTTTGAACTGGACGAGGCCGAGATCGCCGAGGTAAGAGACGGTAAGATGAGCAGATTCCATCGGAACAATGACCTGAACGAGCTGCATCGGCTCAGAGCGCATCAGATCCATCGGCGGACAGCAACCACCACCACCACCGCGAATCTCCGCCATGTCGAGATCAGATGCTGATGATGATCGATGAGCTTAACGACAATTCTCAAGAGGTGTCTTCTTCTCCTCTTGTGTAGTTACTGCCACGTATTATGTTTTAAATGAGATCCTTCACAGTTTGACCCACGTGATGTGATCCTTGGTGATTCACTTGATTACGAAGCTCTTGAAATTACATTTTCGTCCTCGTTTGATAAGTTTATGGGTCTCATCGTGACGGCTCATATTTAACTTGGGCTTTATCTAACTGGTATAGCCCATGTATTTTATCTTCATCACTAACTCGTACGGTAGCAACTAATTCGCTAAACATGGATGAAACCAGTGATTTTTTTTTTTTTTTTGGTAAACTATGAAACCAGTAATATTTCAGATCACTAGTACGGTAACAACTAATATAAAATCTAAAACTGTGACTAAAAATGGATGAAACCGAAAATATTTATTAGAAAATGTTTTTGTTTTGATTTTTTTGGCAAAACAATATTTATTATTTTCAGTACTAGATAACAAGATGAGAAATTCTCTTAGATAGTCTCTTTTAGTTTGTTTTTCACAAAAATAGTTCTTAAGAAAAAAAATGACCAAAATAATTTTTTTAGAAACTAATTTTTTTTAAAAATATACATTTATACCTCTAGGATTAACTAATTTAGACTTTAGGGTTTAGAGTTAAGGGGTGGGTTTGGGGGTAGGGTTTCAAATTTCAAAAAAAAAGTAAAAAAAAAATTGAAAATTTCAAAAAAGAAATGCTATTTTGATCATTTTATTTTTCTAAAGCTATTTTTGTGACAAAAACTTAAAAATGACTATTTAAGAGAATTGCCTTATAAAAATGACCTCTCGCACTGAAAATATTTATGTGGATGGGATTTTTTTAGCTAAACCTCCAATTTACATATTGTGTAGAAAAGTCTGATGCGTTCTATTTACGGTTTTGGAATGTTAACTATCTAATATCATACTCTTGTATCACAACTACTAGCAACGGTGAGATGGTTTTGGTTTTGATAAAAATGTTTTTTTTTTCTTTTATTTTGATGCAAAAGAATGTTTTTTATTAATGAGTAAATGTTTTTTAAAAAAATATAGAATGATACTACTCATACAACGATTATAAGTATGCAATCATATACATAATTCATATAGTATGTATTAATTAAATAATAATAAAAGAAACCCTAACGTGGAATAATTGGCTGTATGTCATGGTTTTCTATGAAAAGTTTAATTTGACATTCGAGAAATGTAATCAGTACACTATTATTCCAAAAAGTAAACCAAATTAACGAAATGATACCATAATGATAAGGTGTATTTATTTAGAGTTAGGCCAAACTATATATTCCTTTCGTGTTGATAACTGATTTAATAATCAGGAATGTTTTTGTTACCTTCGTCCCTTTGCAAAGAAACTGTAAACATTTTTAAACGCCTCTACCAAAAACACTTTGAACTTTGAGCATTGCAATATGTAAATTCTGAAAATGTTAGATCTCTTGAGTAACATGAAATATTGAGTGTATGCTTAGATTCTAAAACTTAATCATCAAGGGAGAGACTAAAGATGTATTACTGACTGGTTTGAAAAGGTCTTAGAATCATGATACATGTCAGAAATATATTAGTCATATGCAGTGATTTATATATAATTCTGAAGTAGTTCAAGAAGTAAACTGAAAGTATATATTATGGCTCTCCGAGACATAGTACTTAACAAATCTGATAGAACAAGATAGCAATTACAATTGCTATGTTAGCAATATTACAATACTTACCATTCTTTTCTAAATGGATGAACTATGAAGATAGATATCAAGCCTACGTACATTGACTATCATTCTGCAGCACTAGAGCATCATTGTTTATAAGCAGTTGTGATCTGAATAGAACGATTACCAACAAAAGATCTACAAATCTTTGTGGTGGTGGGACGCCACACAACTGATGTGCATCTCTCCAGAAGACTCTAGGCGTGTGCGTATCTCAATAAGACGGCCTCTTAGTATTATAGTGATTGCCCAAGCCTAAACCATATGATCTCCAAACGATCTTTTCTTTTTCTCTCATAAGAATACATAAATTTTCCTCATCTTAAACATACTATTTAAGATGATTCTCTAGCTCAGCAGGCGCATCTTGTCTTGTCTAACTAAATCTTAAGTTTTTGTCTACTTCTATGCTTCAGCTTGTTGTTAGCAATCGCACAACTTTGTTCCTGCAGTACTTCTTGAAATATTTCTTATAGTACTTCTTCAACTACTTCACATATGACTTTTTGAACTACTTCAGGATCAGTACATAAATAACTACATGTGACTAATACAACTTCTCACATGTATCATGATCCCAAGAACTTCTCAAACCAGTCATCAATACATCTTCAAACTCTGCTTACAGTGCATACTAACCTTTTACAAACCTTTTGCTTATTTGTACAAAATTTTCCATGTGTTACACCAGTATGGATAACCCATAAAAAATTTAGATCGAGAGATCAGATATCAATTGAAACCAACTGATTGTTGAAGTATAAGTGTGTAGTAGGTTCTTAGTTTTTAGTACCTATACCATGTAGCTTTTCATGTGTTACACCAGTGTGCATAACCCATAAAAGTTTGTATCGAGAGATCAGATATCAAATGAAACCAACTGATTGTTGAAATACAGTGTAGTAGGTTCTTAGTTTGGTTTTTAGGATTTGATTGGTAGAAGCTATATTTTCAGTTTTTAAAATCTTATACGTAATACTTTGACTCTAGCTATTGATTTTATTGCTGTAGAGTTATTTCAAAAAATATATATAAAACACTACAAATAAACTATAGAAAAATTTATTATTAGAGTTAACTGTAAATATTTTTACTGAAACTTGAATGATAACTTAATGTGGCTGTGAAAAGAATAATGGATGTGTAAATCACTTATGACCTCCTTAATTGGAAGGGAATATTATATTTATTTTCTTTATAATGTATTTTTTCTATTTCGTTTTAAATTTCATTATAATAAAAAAAATATTGTAATGAAAGAAATGTTGTTTAAGATATATTTTTAGTTCCTAACTTTCAGAAAGGCTATATCAAACATGAAAATTTTTATGAGAATAAAATATAACTAAACCTTAAACTTTGATTTGTGTTTTCATTTTGTAATATAGTTATTATTGATTGACAATTTATAATTGTTTGTATATGTGCTGGTTTTTTATATTGTGGTTGAATGTTAAACTAATTAGAAAGTAGTATATTACATAAATTATTTGTCATTTGATCATATTTTACTATATGGATCATTTTTCTATTCTGTTTTTTCTTTTATAAATCTTACAATTTAGTATGATTGTGTTATAATACATCTATTTTCCAAGAAACATATTTTATAATCAATTAAACTCAATATTTAACAACACTTATAAAAACACATTAATAAATAAAATCTTAAAATACAGGTAATACTAAAGTTGAGAAGAAATTTTTGAAACTTGAGAATTTAGTTACTATATAATAATTTATAAATTTCATTAATTCTATTATAAATAATTAATTTGAAATTTATTTTAGGTATAGTTATATTTTTATATATTTTGTGAATAATATTCATAATATTATATGAATATTATGTTTAACATATATTTACCGAACCTAAAAAAACTTAATATGTTTATTATTGCATGAATTTTTATCATTCAATCTACTATTTGAGAAATTTTTGTAAAGTGAAATATATGTGTATATATATATACTCTATTAAATAAGTGTACATGTTAAAACTAATATTTTATTCATATCTTATTCACACAAAATGCAACTCTTTTTATTTTTATTCATAGTGTTTTCATTAAGGCTATTTGGTGTTTTTACCATCCTTTTAAAAGTATCTAGATTTAGCAGCATATCATGATGGCGTATGTTATTTATTAAAGTTAATTGATAACCATATAATTAACACACTAACGTACATTTATTCATAATTAAATTAAAACAGAATTGTTGATTAAATATTTTGTTTATAAGAGCCTGGAGTATTTGTTGAGTTTGGATTTTTCAGAAAAAAAAAAACTGGAATCTTTTAAATAACGACTCACAAAAGCTTGTTAATTTTTTTAAAGGTTATAATCTTTTGTAGTTTTTTTCAAATATTGAGATAGTTTGATTTATAAAAAAAATTACATGATCATGATAAATATTAATATTAGAAGATTTACAAGTTAGCTATCATTAATTTTATAAATTAAGCTTTTGGAAATGCAATTCTGGAATGATCTATGCATAATTGATCATTTTCCAACGCAGCATTAATTTAGTATATTAGATCATTTGTATAATAAGTTTAAAATATAATTGAACTTATATGTAACATACGACTATATAATATGTAAAAGCTTTAAAACGACTATATATCATCAATATGATTAACGTGGCAGTTGTTATATGAAACATAAATATATAATTTCAAATCTATTACGTGAATTTTTATTTGGAAAATAATTATTGTTGGGATAATACTAAGTTAATAAAAGATATATTTAATTAACTTTTTAAAGGAAATGAAAAAGGTTGTGATTTATGTTTTACCCGAATTGAAAAACAGATACCTCAATGCGGTTATAATTGTTTAGTATCGAATGAGACAAAATCATTTATATATGTTTATAGAAAGCTAAGTAATACTCAACGAATGTTAAGTTTTTTCTTTTTCTAAAAACATGCATGCTTACATACATGTTGATGCCCATTATCTTTTTCGGTTTTAGTACCCATAAAATCCTAATCAGTATAATCAATCAATATTAATTTATTCAATTTTTAAGGTAATAGCTTCGCTTTAACATACATAGGCACTCCATAGGGTGTGATTCCCGTTAACCCCTTTTAATTAATTTAAATTTTAACCATAAATTTGATAGTACAATAATATGTATAACACTTTATAGGGAAGAGAATAATTCTAAGAACCAAATGCTAAAAGGAAATCCCACCATCAAATGTAGGATCTCGACACCTGTTTAGGGAAACTTATTAAGATAAAAAGAGCATAATAAAGATTAATGATTCACTAAAGTACAACACATATATAATCAAAATATTAAAACCCTAAACAAGAACATCTAAGTAAAAGGCACACATCTAACTTTGCTTGTACACAAACAGCCTTTGTGCAAAATTGGGAGGCAAGGGTGAGTGTTCTAGTTAATCACCAGATAATGAAATCTTCTCTCCTTTTTGCCTATGATAATTTCTGTTATGGTAAAAATTGTGTACTTAATACGACTACCATTTTTAGATATATGCAGTCTTGTATCAACACTATTGGCTTGATATGATTAGTTAGAATAAAATTTTATAGTTTTATATGTATAAGAAGAAGAAATAAGTATACTCAATCATAACAATAAAAAGTTTGGTTTACTAGGTCAATAATAACTACGATATGATCTTAATCTTCTGTATATATATATACTACTTCGTTTTCATAAATTTAGTTGCAAGTAAACAAGTTGTTTTTCACTAATAAGGTTTTTTCTTCTTTTTGTTAAAAGCTTGTAGATGTTTTCTCATGCATAAAACATGTGGACAGAGCACCAATGTCTTATGTGTCGTCGGTTGGTTTATACATAACGTAGTCATGTATGATACAAAATTATGCATGAGTTATTTACAAAAAAATAAATAAATTATGAATGAGTTGCTTTGTTATTGTGGATAGTTTCGTTATTGTTGATAGTTACATTATATACAGGTGGATCAGCTTGACGCATCTAATCGTTAAAAAAAAACATTTATTTATGCACAATTAAATTAGGAGAACGTTGCTATTGAGTAAATGAGGTAAGTTAGTAGGTACAAAGCAAAATGTTAATCCCCATTAAGCAAAAAAAAAAAAGTTAATCCCCTCAACAGCCACCTGTTTAACTTACTTATTTGTCTATATTAAAAGGACAAAAAACTATAGTTAAGACTTTGGAAGATGTACCAAATTTATCATTATCAGTAATCACCGTATAAACTCAACATAAACTAATGATAAAAGTTAAGGCACGACTTGTTGAAATGCATCAGTTGCGGTTGTGATTGTAGCAATTTGCAGATATGAATGACTGCAGTTTCTAATGTTATTAAGTGATTTGTGCGATTGGTATATCAATTAGAAATTGTTACTTTTGTGAGATATTTTGTGATTGGCTGTAACTGCTTAATAATAAATTACCAGTATTAAAACATAATAATTTGACAACTCATATTTTATTTTAGAAAAGATATAAAATCAGAAATAATATTATCTACCAAAAAAATAATAGCTAATAAAAATTCGTCAAGTCATATTTTGTTTATAAAAAAAAAACTAAACAGAAAATTAATAGCCATAAAAAACAAAACTTGACGTTGTTAATAATACAAAACCCTTAAACTCCAAACGCTGTTAGTAAAAAGCTAAACCATAAACCTAAGCATTAAACTATAAACACTAGGGTTGTTATAAAATTTGTCATGTCATATTCTTTTTATATAAAAAGTATTAATTACTAAAAGAAATTGACGTTTTTAGAGCTTAGAGTTTAAGGTATAGAATTTGTGTTTAAGAGTTTATAATTTAGCATATTTTTATTGGCCATTATTTTTGATAGATAATATTTTTTTTTATTTTTTTCTTTCTCAAAAATAAAATATGAATTGTCAAATTATTATTGATTAGGTGAACACAAGAAAATTCAAAAAAAAAAGCTATAGACACTATTATGCTATATATAGTTTACCAACCATGATGAGCCCTAACTTGGAGTAACAACACTGTAACCATTTCATAAGATTACAAAGATTACAATAACTTAATTTATATCAATCTAAAATTAGTCAATTTACAATGATTTGTTAAAAATTATTCTCAAAGAAGACTTTTGGTGTGGGTGCGGGACATGAAATCGGTAAAAGGACTAGTTATCATCAAGGGACATGAAGAACTTGATGACGGGAGAAGTAAAGCTTGATCATGATGAGCAGGTTGATGATCTAACACCACTTCTTCGAGGCCTTGATCGTGAAGAATGCCTCTGAAAACGTGTCCTCCAATGTTCACCGTCGTCTGGTAAGCGTATTGTTCTTTCCCGTCATCGATTGAACTCACTTTTACGCAACGGAAGTCCGCTACAGAATTCAACTCCGCAGGAAAATGTCCCGTACTAGTGCCGATTCTTACACCTAATGACCCAAAAGAATGTTAAGTAATTTATTTTCATTTACGTTTATAGTTTATATAAGTTTTAAGAAAATGATTAACAAACACGAGAATGTTAATTTCTCGATCTTGTCAAAGAGTATCGTAAGAGACTATTGAGGTAGTTTGGATTTACTGATACACTAATCACAAATTAATCTACTTTGGTCCTATAAAGATCACAAATATATAACCAACGGGTTTGGGTTAGTGGCACTTGAGGGTTATCTCCAATACGGTGAATCCGCAGTTTGATCCCTATTGGCCACCCGGGCTACCTTAAATAGTAAGAATAAGTGGGATTAGTCGGTTGGCCACGACCGCCAGATCTCCACGATTATCAAAAAAAAAAAAAAATCACAAATATATAAAGATAAAAAAATATAAGAATCATAAGCAAACGACTTGTTATAATTTCAAATATATAAAGCAAACTCATCATCGCTAATTATAAGCAGCATCACATTTATATAGATATAGCACCAACATATATACTAAAAAAAATTCACTTACTAAAACCCAATATATATATATATATATATATATATATATATATATATATATATATCACTTATTGGTCTGTTTTTGTATTCATAAGATTAATTATTCAAAATTTAAGTCTATAATTATATATGTCCAAAACGATCAGGTCCAGAAGGTTAAAAAATATAGCCGGAAGAACTCAGATCATGAGAATCTCCAAAACCCATATATTATATGGTGAGAGATCTCATTAAATCTCCAAAACACAGGAACCATGAGAAAAGAAAGAACCTGATGATGAAGGGGAAGCAGTTGGGTGCTGTTCTCTGAGACGTTTAGGGTTTGTAGTAGAGAGTGGTTGCGGGTGTGGTTGCGCTTGCGTTTGCGATTGCGATTGGTGTTTGTGGGATCTTCTATAGGCAGGAACCCAAGTGCTCTTGATGTGAGTTTGGCAATGAAAGGCTTTGGCTTTGCAGCAAGTTCTGCATCTCATATACACACACTCTTTCTTGGCTTGATTCCCACAGTCTTCACACCTTCTCCCTGTTATCATCATCATCATAGATTACATCTGCCTTCTCTCATCATACTCATATATATATGTACAGATAATTATTAGAAGATGCCTACCATTTTCTCTCTCTTTGTTTGCTTCCTCTTTATGTACAAAAAGAGAGAGATCAATTCTTTTAGTTTTCTTTTATTTATTTTTATTTTTAAAGAAAGAGTGGCAAGTATGGACATTCGGATTTATTAGTTGGGTTCGATTGGTAACTAAATATGTAACGCTTGCATACAGTTTATTTTTGTGCGTGGCAAGCCGAACAATTTAAAGATGATAAATATAGCAATGATAAATAATGATATAAGTAGGTTAAAATACACGCCTTAATCGGAATGAACATTGTATATGCAAATAATTTATGAATAATTATTTATTTGCGTTCTTTTATATATAATAAAATAATAAATAAGTAATGAATAATTGAGAAGTCAATAACTATTATGTATTTATATTTTGTGTAAGAAAATAAATCAACACAAACACTGTTATTTATTTATAATGATTTTATGATAAATAAATTAAATAATCATTTTTATCTATTTTATATGATATATAATTAAATTTAAATGGTATTAACATATATATAGTATATTTCTAATATAATTATTTATTAAATGAAGCTTCTTACTCATATGATTTTATAATCAATTGTATTTTTTTATAACAAAAAATTGAAATCATTGATAACAAAATTTTCAGTATAGAATTTTTAATAATTTTAGTAAATTTATAATCATTTCTAAAAAATTAAAGCAATTTTTGAATTAAAATATTAAATTGTCAATATTGTTCAATGAAATTTCAAAATTTCAATATTAATTATTTTATATGGCATATAGTTTAGTTTAAATGATATTAAAATAAATATATATTTTAATTTGAATATCTATTAGATGAGACTTCTTACTCATATGGTTTTATAATCATTTGTATCTTGTTATAAAATAAAAATAAACTATTGATCATAAAATTTTCAGTGTGAGTTTTTTTTAACAATTTAATTAATTTATAGTCATTTTCAAATTTCAAAATATAACATATACAGAAATTCCAATTTTGTTATATGATTAATGTGATTGTATAATTTTTTGTAACAATAAATAATTAAACAAAACGATAGTGGATACACAAATTCAAATTGTTATCAAATCTTTATTAATTATAAATTATTAGTTGTCATATATATTATAATCACATTAGGTAGAAAGAAATTTTTTCTTATACATATTAGTTAATTCTATGATTAGTTTAATAAAATGTTTTATTGATTTTGTAGTATATATGGAAAACAAAAAAGAGAAAATGATCTCGTGTTCATTAAAAAAATCCTAGTTTGATTCAAGGTATTCTTGAAACTGCAATAAGAGAGGCAGAAGAGTGACCATTAGTGCAATTTTAACCAACACACCAAATTTGGTTTGGAAATAATACCAAATTTAATAATTTATTTTCAAATTTAATTTTAATATTAAATTTTACATTAAAATAATATTTTATATTATTATATTTTAAAATTTGATTTTAGTAATATTAGTTATTTGTTAGCAAAAACTTTTTAAAAAATGTTATTTAAGAGTTATCCATTATTTTATCACATTTAGTTACAAAGTTTAACTATTTTATATATAGAGTTTTAGTTATAAATTCTATGATCGGTAAAAGATCAGACATATCTAGTTGGATATAAGGTTGAGTATTTTACCCATTAATTTTGATTTGATTCGTTATACGTTTCGATCCGATCTGAAAAATCTGGATATTTGTAAGTCTTCGAAGCAAAGCATATATTAAAAATCAATATTCATTAAAAACAAAGCAAATCACAAATAATAAAAAAAATTAATCTAGGATATCCGCTATGCTCTAACTTTTATACAAATTGATATATATATATCTACAACTAAATATACAATTTTAAATATATAGTTTTATATAATTATTATTTTAATATAGAATTTTATTAATTGTATCTATAAAATTACTTATAAAATATTAAATTAATAAAGGAATATTAAACCTTTATAAAATTACAATTTTCTTAAATTTTATGTTTTATGAAAAAATTAAGTAGTTTTAAAAATTTGTGGATCATATAGTTTTTAAATACATATTTAAAAAAAAAAATATCATCTAGTATTTTTTAGATTTTGCTTGTGTTGAACATATTGGATGATATATCTATAAACATCCACAAATATTTGAAAATATCCGTAAACATTTGCAAATATATGTAATTTTCAGATATTCAGAAAAAAATGATATCCATATTTTTCTAAAGCAAAACAAAACAGAAAATTAGATATCATTTATGATAGTATTCGATCCATGCCCAACCCTAATTGGGATCATCAGCATATTCATGGATAATCCAATTAAGGAACATTGGTTGGAAGTTAAATGGGTGATGAGATATATTAGAGGTATATTAGAAACAAAGCTTTGCTACAAGAAGGGGTCTTAATTTGTTCTTTGAGACTACTGTGATTCAGAATTTAGGTTCAAATTCCATTGAACGTAATATCAGTATCAATATAAATATATTGAAATTTACCTATTATTTCTATTTCTATATATTATATAGACTCTATTTTTATTTTATTTAAAAAATAAGAAATAAATAGAATTATTGATTCTAGAAATCTAGTAATATGGAGAAGACAAAATTGTTTCAAGCACGAACAGAACCGTGCTCTTTGTTTTAAAGAGAGGAGAGCGGGTTATTCACATTTCATTTAATGGTCAGAGACGAACTAAAACCTAAGCACCGGTAATTTTAAAGATTTCTCTGGAGAAAAATACATATATCTCTTATTCAAATGAAATCAAATTTGGCTTTCCATTTTATTTTGAACGATAAGAAATACTATATCACAAATATAATTATACTCAATTTGATGGAGTTGTTTGATCTTAAAAGGGATATTCTATAATTTCGCATGTGAGAGGTTATTTTTTTATTTTGTCCAATCATTAATAATTTGATTATTTATAGATAATAATAGATAAAAAGAATGTTCGTAGAAAATCATATTGAAACCAAGAAATATAGGCTTGCCCTTCATCCACACCATAATAAATGGAGTTTTTCCACACAAAAAAACTGCTAGTAGAACTAAAGAAAAAGCCAAAAAAAGGATATTATGTGTATAATCATGCATAATCTCGAATGTTACTAGTTATGATACGTAGACCAAATAATATAATGCAAGAAATTCCAAGATTCATGGAAATATAGAACATCATATAAGCACATGTAGACATGAGGAGATCAATCAGTGATGTGGTATTTATTTCCGGAGGAAATACTATCAGTTGGAGGTAATTTTTCAGAGGGTTGTAGCTTTATCAACCACGGAAGTTGAATATATGGCCTTGAATGATGCAGTGAAGGAAGCTTTGTGGCTCAAAGGTCTGGTAAAATACTATGGGTACAACTAGAAGAGTGTTGAGGTGTTTTGTGATTCACAAAGCTGACATAGCCCCATCAAAGAACAATGTCCGTCATGAAAGAATAAAACATGTTGATGTGAAGTTTCACAAGATCCAACAAATCATTGCGGATGGACTCGTGGAAGTGTTGAAGATATCTATGTTGAATAATCCGGTATATATTTTCACCAAGATCTTGCTAGTCTGTAAGTTTCAAACTGCTTGACTTGCTGAGGGTCAAGTCTGAGTAGTAACACAGAAACCAAGATTGGGATCCAAATTAAAGACCAGATCACAAGTGTATATCCCTATCTCTCAGGTATGATGCATCAATGTTTGTTCTGATCTTTTTTTACTAGGTGGAGAATTTCTTAGCTTTAGTAAAGAAGATCATGAAAGAAAGAAGGTTTAGACGTGGAGAGAAAGGAACAATGTATCATCGAGGTGGCATCCAATGATCCAAGAGAAGTCTAGGTCACAGTTTCTTGGTATATATATGATAGATTGTGTAGAGAGATAGACAAGAAGATTAGAAGAAGCGGTTTAAAGGGTTTTGGGGTTTTCTGTGTACTCTCTTGTAACCCCTGAACTAGTGAATTCTGGGAGATAGATTACGACCAGACGTAGCAACCTTAATTTTTAGTGTTCTGTTTTTACTATGTTTTTTTGTGATGAAGTTGCATTCTCTGTTTCTCTATTCACTACATCGAGTTTCTTGCTGTGTGATAGAAACATCTCATACCGAAGAAGACGTCCTAAGATTGAAGTTGCTTCACAGAGGAATTGAGGATAACCAGAACCACTTAAGATCGCCAAGGGTCCCCTTTAATCACATTGAGATTATGAATTATTTTATTTGTAAATGCAAAAGCTTGTGTGGTGATACTTTTTTCTTTTAGGCAAGCTTATAGTTTCTTTTTTGGTCTGCCTATACAAATATTAAGTAATTTCTACATGGCTATATAATAAAAAGATTAAAATACTCATGTATCTATGCTAATCCTTTTTATTAAAAAATGGCGAGTGGGGATCTTGTGGTATGTTTTTCTTTATCATTATGAATTGTAAATGGTTGATGCTTTGTACTTTTGTTGGCCGTCATTTTATTCATATTCTTCGTGAATTGCATAGTACGTCTAAGATTTCTTATCTCAAATTTGTGTAATCGATTTCAAAATACATTATAATCAGAATCATGTTCTCAATACATGCATAGATAATAGACTCAGTGATTATCAGACTATGTATCAGCCTGTGAACATATTCACTTTATTTTACGTATAAATCGACAAAAAAAAAACAAATGAATCGAATCAAACTCATGTTTAGTGTCTTAATCACCTGGAACATTCCCAACTGTTCAACCACACGTAATATTCTTTTAGTCACTCAGAAGAAATGTGCAGTAAATCTAATCTATAGGGGCAAACCTTTAACCGATAATTTAAACCCCATTACTTAGTGGTACATGGTAGAACAAAGAGCATTGACCATAAGTCATAGAAAATAAAACCAAGAATATGCAGTCAACTATATATGAAGGCACCTACTAAATACTAATATATACCAGAGGAGGAAAATACAGCAAGCGCAGCTTCACGATGGTGACCAGTAGCATTACCAGAGAATCGTGGATGCGGGAGAAAAAAAACATGGCGAGGCCAACAAGATCAGCCTGAGATTTAAGGGGTCATATGTGATTTATTAAATATTTTAGCTAAATTTTTAGTACAAATTTAGGGGTTTAGTAGAAACTCTTTTGGGGCGCATATATCTATATAGTTTTCTTAAAAATATTGGGGATCTAAGATCAATATTTTATTCGGCTTTGTTTAAAACCAACCTTGAATGCCAAGATTGAGAAATCGAAAAAGAGAGACGGTGGTGATTCAGTTTTATTAAGTAGATATGTCTCCAATTCTCCTCGCGTCTCAATTTTAATCTTTTTATACTTCAAGAAAAAAAATAAAACAATATGATTTTTATAAACTAGTCATATTTAAAATATTTTGTTTTATAAAAACAATTTCAAGTAATTAAGAAAATGTTACTCTATATACTCTGGTTGGCCACTACTTTTGGCACCATTAGTGTCAAGGTAAAATAAAATTGATTTTTGATGATGATACAAAATATTTTTTTTTGGTTGAAGATGATAAGGATTATTAAAATTTGATTTTAATGATGTATTGATCAAATAGTATGTAAAATGTATTGAGTAGACAACTCTAATTTTATTAGAGTAATTTTATTTTTACCACGGATTTGATATCACTTTTATTTTTTATCCTTAAAAATAATTATTTTTATAAAATCATTTATGATAAAAATACTATTTGAGCTTTTAAATCATTTATAATTTTTATAGACTAACCTAATCTATATAAATCATTTATAAATGTTTATGAATAATTTCTAAAATATTTATAGAAGTTTATAAATCCAATGTCACCATCTAAATACTAGACCATAAACTAATAATCACTAAACTCTTAACCAATATAAATGTTTTTTTTTGAAAAGGAATAGATCATTTATAGTATTTCAATTAATTTCTCAATTTTATTTGTTTTTTTCTTACAGTAGAAGCAAGTAGAATGAATAGCATTTCTCCTTTAGCGTTTCGAACTTTGTATTTATAGTGGTAAATCATATAAGTTCTTTAAAATATTAAAATATTTGTGTTTATTCTTAGATTTTTTAAAAATTATTTATTTTGAAGTTTTCATTTTGTCCTTGGCCCAAAATTTATCCTCCTTAATAAACTATTTTGGGGCTCGTGGAATATGTTTAGAACACTATTACACAAACCTCTCCGCAGTTTTGTTCTTGTGCGACAGAATTCGTGCCGTTTTAAACGTTACAAAACGAACTAAAGAGGTTTTGAAAACAATGCGTGTTTAAAATGAAACAGAGAGGGGTGTTCCGAGAATCGAACTCTGGACCTCTCGCACCCGAAGCGAGAATCATACCACTAGACCAAACACCCTGTACGATCAATATATGTCAAACACAGTTTTAATTAAATATTGTTATAAACCCACATAAATCTCAGGGAGCAGAAAGAGGCCGGACATGGATGCAATGACGACTGTAAAACCATCGACTTTGACCTACTTGATCCAACAACATCTTCTCCGACAAGCCAAACCAAAGTCTCCAGTTTGTCTGTTCCGCAGATCCTTTTCACAATTAATCCGTAAACCCAATCAGGAGCGTGGCTTCCCTTCCTACTTCTCGTCGATCTCCTCTTCTTTACCTCTCCAATGTGCTCATATCTCACTCTCTTCTCTCCTCGTACCTAAATATTTGTCTTCTGCTTACCAAGACGGAGACGAACTAGATAAAGACAACGTGCCCTTACTCTCTCATAGCGTGGGAAAGGATGATGAAAACGATGTCCGTCAAGAAGAAAAAGATAAAGAAGGTGCAATGGTTTCCATGAGAGAAAGTGGAAGAAGTTCTGAAGAGGTGGTGATGACTGAGAGCTCGCCAATGAAGTTGACGGTGAAGGAGAAGAAAAATCTTGCTTCTTACGCGCAAAGCCTTGGAGACAAGCTGAAATGTCAACTCATAGGCAAGTCAGGCGTCACGGATTCAGTCGTCTTCTCCGTCCTAGAGACGCTAGAGAAGAACGAGCTCTTAAAGGTATCAACTTTATGAAACAATCCCTCTTTGCTCAGTGAAACATTTAAGTCTGAACCTGAAACGCTATGCCTGACTGTGAATAGGTGAAAATACAGAGGACATGCCCTGGAACGCTAGAGGACATGATTCTGCATTTGGAGGAAGCTACTGGTTCTGTAGCATTCGGAAAAATTGGAAGGACTGTCATACTTTATCGTCCTAGTCCCACCATCAAAGGGGGAGGTAGTTGTGTAGTAACAGATTAGTTGTATCATCCTTTTATATACAATGGAATCTCACGACTGAATTAATGGACTTGAAACAGGGCCATCTACGGCAAGACTTTTCCATTTTTTTCTGTTTTTCAAGAATTACAATCTCAAACATATATAGTATCATTGATCTCAACTGAATGAATAATGCTGCTTTCTATTCCTTTAGTTGAGCAAAGTTTGTGTGTTCTATGGTTTGGTGTTATATAGCTGTAGCAATTTTTTTACCCATTGGAAATTTCACTCAAGCCAAATCATCCATTGCTCAGAAGCTTTTTAGGCAACTGAAAACAATGCAAAGAGAGGAGAGGGAGTTACAGAAATCTATTGTGGAATTCAGGAGAATGATGTAGATTGAGTGAGTGAATACCATAAGTACAAGCATCCAGTCATTGACAAGCTGGTATATCTGAGATTTCTTCCAGCCTTCATTTTATCAACAACAACAGTTTTAGTTCTTGTGGAATCAGGTTTACAGGTAATCGGATCTTTACAATAAAAAATTGAAACTAGACCCGAGTCACTTACCAGTAAGGTGCCGAAACCCTTTAGTGACGTCTGGTGGAGGCCCAAGCGTTACTGATACACAAATGAGAAACGGCTCTCACTCTTTGCCACGTGGGAATTGACATGGCAGTGATCTATGGACCGTACCTCACAATATCTGATGAAAATCTCAAAACATAACCTCAGCCTTTAAAAAAACTACTCACAGACTCATCTCAATGTAATCTTTTATGGTTCCTTAAAACTCATTTTCTTCATATCGTCCACGTGGCAAATCCTCGTCAGCCGGCTCACGAGGACCTCAACTTCCCCATCTTTGGTGTTCTATCCGTCCTCTATATATCAGCCACTGATACGCACGATTGTTTGTAAGTGGTGGTCAGAGCGTTATAAGCGTAGTCTAACAAGAAGATAAGCAACGATGGCGTCAAGCTCTGCGACTCTTTTCAAAGCCTCACCCGTGAAATCTGACTGGCTTAAAGGACAGAGTCTCCTACTCCGTCAACCTGCCTCCGTCTCTCCTATCCGGAGCCACGTGGCACCTTCCGCTCTCACCGTCCATGCCGCTTCTGCTTACGCCGACGAGCTCGTCAAAACAGCTGTAATTATCATATCAAACTATTATTCTCTGAATTTTTAAATTTTTTCGAACATGCATGAGTTGGTTCAATGATTAACGCTTTGAGATATTGGTGGCAGCAAACAATCGCGTCTCCTGGACGCGGAATCTTAGCGATGGATGAGTCAAACGCGACTTGCGGGAAGCGTTTAGCGTCAATTGGGCTAGAGAATACGGAGGCTAACCGTCAGGCTTACAGGACACTGCTTGTGTCGGCTCCAGGACTGGGACAGTACATCTCCGGAGCTATCCTGTTCGAGGAAACTCTCTACCAATCCACCGTCGACGGCAAGAAAATGGTCGACGTTCTCGTCCAGCAGAACATCGTCCCTGGCATCAAAGTCGACAAGGTAATTATAATATAAACCTTATGTTTAGGTTCGAAATTCTTTTCGTGTGTATAATGAATGAGTTTATATATATATTTAAATAGGGTTTGGTGCCACTTGTTGGGTCTAACGACGAGTCATGGTGCCAAGGACTTGACGGTTTAGCCTCTCGTACCGCTGCTTACTACCAACAAGGTGCTCGTTTCGCCAAATGGTACGTTTCTATATGTTGATTCTTATTGCAGAATCAACAAGTAAATGACTTAGTTATAATTGAAACGGTGTTTTGGTTGGACTCTTATGTATTATATTAGGCGTACTGTTGTGAGCATTCCGAATGGACCATCTGCTTTGGCTGTTAAAGAAGCAGCCTGGGGACTTGCCCGCTACGCCGCTATTTCTCAGGTACAACATATATTTTTTTGTAAAACCGTTCTCTGGTACAACATATTGTTGTATATATTTGTGAGTTTTTGCGTTTGTGTTTTGCAGGACAGCGGTCTGGTACCGATTGTGGAGCCGGAGATTATGTTGGACGGAGAACACTGCATTGACAGAACATATGAGGTTGCAGAGAAGGTCTGGTCTGAGGTCTTCTTCTATCTCGCTCAGAACAACGTCATGTTCGAAGGTAACATTAAAAATGAATTATATATGTTTATAAATGCTTAAGCTTGTGGCTTCATTTAAAGAACTCTCACGCTTTGTGGATTTAACAGGTATCCTCTTGAAGCCAAGCATGGTTACTCCTGGTGCTGAGTCCAAAGACAGAGCTACTCCCGAGCAAGTTGCTTCCTACACTCTCAAGCTCCTTAGCAACAGAGTTCCTCCCGCTGTTCCCGGAATCATGGCAAGTTTTCTCTTTTTACTGTTTAACTTGAAGAAAATCTGCTTGAGATTTGATTTTATTTGATCTATCTATGTATGCAGTTCCTGTCTGGTGGACAGTCCGAGTTGGAGGCGACCTTGAACCTGAACGCAATGAACCAAGGACCGAACCCATGGCACGTGTCCTTCTCCTATGCACGTGCCTTGCAGAACACTTGCTTGAAGACATGGGGAGGCAGAGAAGAGAACGTGAAGGCGGCTCAGGACACTCTCTTGACCCGAGCCAAAGCCAACTCGCTAGCTCAGCTCGGGAAATACACAGGAGAAGGTGAGTCCGAGGATGCCAAGGAGGGTATGTTTGTAAAAGGCTACACCTATTAAGCTATTTGTATGAATGGTTCCTCCATAGATCAAAACTCAAAACTTGAGCTTGATTCTAATGTTTGAATTATTATTATACTCTTCTTTTGTGACTAGTTTTGTTTCTTCATGGTCGTTAATATGATCGTTTTGTACTCTTTGTACCACCTCGTTACTGCTAATGATTGAGCTACGTCTGCTCTAATCATCGTTCTAAGGTACATTCAGAATCTCTGGTTTTGCTAGCTAGCTATGAAACGAATGTATAATTGATAACAACGTTATGCTTTCTGGTCGTTTCTCTATGTCTAGAGCCCAAAAATAGCAACAGCCAATACAAGAAAGTTTTGCATTCAAGAAAAGACGTTGCAAGAAACAACATATTGTGGGATTATCTTTGAGTAATGGGAGATTGCAGTCCAAATTTATGAATATTGTTGGAGTCAAAACTCATTTTATCGAAATAAATGGTCAAAACTATGAATGTGCAATAAAATAAATCTTCAAGAAATATGAGCCATAAATATTAAGATATTAATCTACAAATAATGTGCCAAACTTACCAACAATTCATCAAAACAAATTATAAAGAAACTTATAGTATAAATAAATAAAATAAATTATGCGAAACAATTTTCCTATAACTATAAGAAAATAAAGTTATACAAGTATTGCTAGTGCTCACAGATATTGGTTCGGTTAAATTTGATTATTTCGGGTATCAAGTAATTCAACTTTAACACTAAAAGATCTATTTACTATCTGATCTATTAAAGTTTGGATAGTAAAAACTAGGAACTAAAAAATATATATAAAAAATTGGTTTTCATCTGGTTCTGATTCCGGTTCGATTATTTAAGGTAGTTTGGATAATTTGGATTAAATATCGAGTATTTTGGATAAAATATTGAATAATTATGATGATTTAGAAAATTTTTAAATTTATTTTTAGATAATTCGAATATTTTATAATAATTTAATTTTTAAATATTTTTGGATACATTTAATAAATTTTTAATTATAAATATGTATTTAATTATACATATATATAATTAATATTTTATCTATTCATGTATCCGTTCAGTTTTGGTTATTTCAAATATAAAAATGTAGGAACCATTCATATATTTGAGAGTTTTGATTCGGTTCTGGTTTTAAGTATTTCAGTTTTGTTCCGGTTTGAGTCTTTGATTCCATTTTTTTCTCAGACCTAAGTATAACTAAATAAAATCATATGAAACCGATCCACTGACTACCAATAGTCATCCTAAGGCCGAGCAGCTTTCGAATATCCATCTCCTCAGCCTTAAGGCTGAATAAGTATCAATAAGATCATCTCTTCGCCTTAGAAGTAATCATGATGAAAGAACCATTCAGACAAAAGTAACTTACCACAAATTAGCGTGTGGCCGCGGGACTCCTCCAACGGTGGCTGAAACTGACAACAAGTGTTGATGGATCCTCAAACCGGATTGGACACATGGTTTCTGCAATGCACGACAGTTTGTTGGTTTCTCCATCGGTGTTCATCGGAGCGGAAGCTTAACTTCTCGACATCTTCTTCGTTCTTCCCTCGTTGATCTTCTTAGCTAAATTTGTGGTTATTTTGTTGTTGTCACCGGAAAAAAATATAGTCTATTGGCATTGTTGCTCCGATGAGTTGGAATTTCTTGTAACTTACTGCATCCTCGTTTTCGAGTTAGAAATAAATAATAATTTTAAGATTTTTTTAAAAATGAGCTATGAAACATGCAATATTTTTTTGTAATGATTATGAAATTACGGGTTTGAAGATCCAAACCATGTTAAATTGACTATCTTTTGGATAGCAGACATCTTCCTAACAGAAATTGAACATGCCACTCCTTAAATTCTTAATAGGTAATCCAAGAGTTTTAACAACTATGTGGATTTTTTAATTTTTTTTGTTAAAGAATGTCAAGTAATTGTTGTTTTAATATTGCATGTTTAATCAAATAACAAGTTTTAAATATTATTTTCAAAGAAATACATAAATACAGTTAACAGAAAAACACAGTTTATTCATAGTTAACATAAAAGTAATAGATCGGTCCATCATAATGGTAATCTAAACTTCAAGGTATTCAGCCCTACACAATCGTCCCTTTTTTCCCACTCTTCTCTCAACGTCAAAATACGCAAATTTATTTGTTTACGTTCTGGTCTTGAACATTAGTAATGGGCTTTTATATGTAAACTAAGCAATAATAGTGAGGTTTTATGTGTAATCCCATACAATGGTTCCTATCAAGTTAGACAGCTGGAATTAGGGTTAAATCTTAATTTGTGCTATCAAAATTGTAAATTTGTGGTTCAAGGATAAATTTAAGATGTTAACTAACTTAGCACATGGGGCATTAATTACAGTTGATTAGGATGTAATGTCTGAGATAAAATAAGGAGGTTATGAGCTTATGGTTTATGGCTTTTGACTATCTTTTGTATCAGCTGCAAGTAAACAAAAAAGTTGATGGACCGACAAAAGTATAAAAGCGTTGCGTGATTTTCGGATGTTACTTATTTCACGTTTGGTCGGTGAAATGGGATGTCAGTAAATAAATATGGTTGGGATATACTTTTGTCGAAAATATAAAAGAAACGATCACAATAGTAATGAGAAGGGAAACCCTCTCTGTAGTGGAGAGGGTCTCACTATGTAACGAAACGGACCCTAATCAACGGCTATTATAAAGCAGCAGTCCTCGTGCCAGGTGTTAATCAGAATAGTGGTAAATGGGAAGATGGAAGAAAAAAGGAACGGCCATTGCTTTTAATGCACGTGGCAGTTTTTTCAGATTCCCGACAACGTTCCAGGGGTAAAATAGGAATTTCCTTCAGTTGGTATTTTTCCTCCACCGCACTCTCTCGTCTCAGCGAATAGAAAAGTGTGTGAAAGAGAGAGGGAGATTGGATTTGCGGGACCAAATCAATGCCCCTGATTGGTCCCTCTTTTTAGAGAGAGAGAGAGGAAGAAGGCGACGAGGAAGCAGCAGGAAAATGGAGTAGAAGAAGAGTACTGTACTCTGATTCTCTCCTATATTTTATTCTCCGCTTATTTCGCGCTATCGTTAGAGAGATCCATCAGAGTTTTCGATATCACTGTTTCATCCTCCGGTTTCTGATTTGGACAATTCGTTTGATTTTCTTTATAGATCGAGATTGCTATTTTTGGCATTATATCTTTTGATTATTTATTTCCAACTCTCAAAATTGGCTCTCGCCGTGTGTGTTTTATTAATGCCCTGATTTCCGTGGTGTGGATGTTTCAGATAAGAGCTTCTGTAGGAACGACATCACTTTAGGGAAGAAGACAACTCTATTCACCACTAGGTAGAGAAGCCTCTCTCTCTCTCTCTCTATGTAAATTCATACGCACATATGCAACAAGATTATAAGATTTAGGGTTTAGTTCTAAGCTGGTTATATCTTCTTTTTTTTTAATAAAATATTCTCACGATTGTTTTATGCCAACTGATACCCTTCTTTTCCCTTGCTTACATTTTGTATTGTTGGAGAAAGACTTGTGAATACAACAATTAATATATTATTTCTTTCTGTTTTTTGTTCTGTCTGCTTTTGCATGTGTAAGATTACAATCAAAGTACTTTAGATTATGATAGCTTTTCCTTTCTTTTCCATTAAAATATATGCATTTCAACAGAGAAGGGTGGACTGTGTGTGGGGTCATTTATTACTTAATATTCCATTAAAGAAAGAAACTTTGGAGTGTTTCAATCAAAGTATTTTTTTTTTTTTTTGGATTGATTGATGGTGCATGACTTCGTTCTCAAGCATAGTGGGTGACCACTACTCTCCTTTTTTTTCCGTTTCTTCTTCACTTAAAGGTTGATCACCTTCTAAGTAAACTCTGTTATCATATATTCTTGTTAACAACCTTATCCCTGTTAATAAGTCATCTCTCTTTCTGTTTCTTTCTCTTTCTGTGTTAACTAGTTTGTTGTATACATTTCAACTCTGGTGCTTATAACTGCATTGCAATCCACATTCTCTAGGCATGCGTCTTGTTTTAACCTCTTGTCTTTGGTTTGGTAAGATGACATGTCTGAGTTTTATCATTTCTTTATGGTTGTGTTAGTTGGAAAGTAAGGACTCTTTTGGTCTCTTCCCAAGCTTTGTTTCTTAAAAATATGAATGAAATGTGCAAATACATCAATCTTAAGGTCTGAACTGTTTCAGGAAAGCGAGTTCGAGTTTCCTCTGCTGAGAGACCTCATTGTCCACCACTGTGATCTTAAAAGTGACCAATGGGAGCGATTGCTGGAGAGGAGCTGAAGAAAATGGACAAGACACAGGTGCATGTAGCCCGTGAAGAGAAGATATTGGTTCTGGTGAGACTCAGACCTCTCAACGACAAAGAGATCTTGGCTAATGAAGCTGCTGATTGGGAATGCATCAACGACACCACCGTATTGTACAGAAACACTTTGCGTGAAGGCTCCACTTTTCCTTCCGCATACTCATTTGGTAAGAGTTGTACTGTTGTTTTTGTTTACATATCTTCTATGTACTTAAGTTTTTTTGGTTTCTTTGAAACATCAAACAATTGATTTATCGATGCCATTTCTCTTTTGACATTTTGATAACAGATAGAGTGTACCGAGGTGAATGTCCAACCAGACAAGTTTACGAGGATGGACCCAAGGAAGTTGCTCTCTCGGTTGTCAAAGGAATCAACTGTAAGCTTCTTTGATTGATGTGATGACATAGACATAGATGTCATTAAAAGCTAATTATTTCAATAATTAATGGTTCCCAGCTAGTATTTTCGCATAT